>JAFHBW010000118.1:0-67963 GCA_019022765.1 Westerdykella sp. P71 | reverse complement strand
GGCTCTCTCTTTAATAGTGATGAAAACGAGAACTTGTAACGTAAGTTGGTCGCGCTAAGGAAAAGTGGCCGTCTTGGCGGGGTGGCCGTCTCGGTGGTAGAATACGTTATTATTTTTTTATATTGCTAGTTCGGATTGTATGTTCAGCGTTAGCGTGCGCCGGTTGTCTAGGATAGTGTCAACGATTGCCAAAGCTGATGCGTCGTTCCAATGCAGTGGCATGGTTCGATCACCGCCAGCGACAATACCTCCCCAGAAATTCGTATCACCAACAAGTTGCTTAAGTTGATCATGGCCGGCCGGACCATTGATTTCGTCCCACCTTGTGGTCGCCATAACGGTTTTGGGGTAACAATGGGCACCACACATGGCCTTGAAGATCCTTAGAGCACGAAGGGCTGAGCCTTGCACATGGTTGTCGGTGATGCGATGCAAATACACCAGTCCACTCAATTTGAAACCGTTCCTGTATGCTTGGAGGAGCCAAAAAGCAAGCTCTTGTAAGATCGACCCATCGTCCTTGCAATGGTCGTCGAACCCTGGAGTATCGATCAGGTGCACTGTCTTGCCATTACGCTCAAATGATTGAATGGTGACAGAATTTGTATCTGAATACTTGTCAGTATCGATGAGACGCTGACGACCATCTGTGCTTACCAGCATCGAGGCCATGCCCGGTTCGAGGGAGCGGTTTTCCGGCACATCTGGCTATGAACGTGCTTTTTCCTGTGACAGTCAAGTCAAGTACTGCAATGTAGACATCGTCTTGACTAGATCATACAAGTCAAAACTATGGTCGCGCAACTTAAGGTTCGCTTACCTCAATGGACGCTCGTTTGAGTCTACCATTCTGCAATCGACACCTGGATTTCTGTGTGCTGCAAACGGTCACGAACGAAAGGATTTTGCTGGTCTCATTGAAGGCCAGGTGCTTCGGGCTGAAATAAATGGGCTACGCATGGTTCACCTCCGTGGAAAAACCAAGGTCCTCAAGTTTTCGGCTCATCTGATGGTTTGCACGAAAAGGCGCCCCATGCTTGTCTAGAATCTGCAGGTCGCTAAGCCACTCGTACTCGTGAAGCCATGGCTGGGTACCCTTGTAGTTTGGTGTACATCCAGAAGACATCATACATCAAGCGTCAGCCACGGCGATCAGCTTGACGCCTTGCATATTTAGCGTAATAAAAGAGAAACCAGACATGCGGAGGGTGCACCGACCCGTACTTCATTCTTTCAAGAAGTTCGTCGTCTGTCCAGGCTTATCGAACCACTGTTATTGCTTCATACCACCGCTGGGCCTTTTGCAAGCTTTTGCATCATGCGAGAATTGAACACACCAACTGTTAGGGGCAACTCCGATATTACCACCTCGCATGACGATGATTCTCCCCCAGACGTGAGAGCCGGTATTATTCGGTCAAACACAGATGTCCAGGAAGGGCTGATACCTGTAGAGTAAGTCAATACCATTGACATTTAGGTCCCAACTCATCGGCGACCGGGATAGAAGATGTTCAGCATTACACTATTATCCTCATGGGTCCTACAGGTACTGGCAAAAGCTCGTTTATTTCGCTGTTGAAAGGTGTCGATATTGGCATCAGTCACAATTTGGAGTCAGGTTAGTACCCTTGGTATCCGCTATACATTTTGCATTCCATGCTAACGTCTTTCTAGGCACAGCGAGAGCCAAACAGTACGAAATTCAGCTGGACCCTGGTCGAGTACTTAATTTTATTGACACACCTGGGTTCAACGACGCACATAGAAAGGATAGCGACATTCTTTCTGAAATTGCTTCCTTTTTAACGACGATATATCAGCGTCCAAAAGAGCTTGGCGGGCCCGTCGATCTTCACGGCATTTTGTTTTTGCACCGCATCACTGATCAAAGAATGACGGGCGCTTCTCTACGAAACCTTCGGATTGTTGAGAAGTTGTGCGGAAATGCCGCCATACCGCACCTTGCTCTCGTGTCCACTATGTGGGAGAAACTTGAACACAGATCGTTGGGGGAGTCCCGCGAACCAGATCTTCTGCAAAATCCAAATTTTTGGCAACCTCTGCAAGCCGCTGGTGCCATTATATCACGTCATGACGGAAGTGCAAAGTCAGCTAGAAGTATCGTGGAAGAGATCATACGGCGAGGTCCCACTGTCCTGGAAATAACAGCGTCAAATGGTCGATCAGCACTGTAGCTTGGACCAAACTACAGTGGGACAACACCTGCAGGCAGATCTACTTGAGGCCAGGAAGAAGCACGAAAAAGAACTTGAAGAGCTAGAGGAAGCATTGAAGGAAGCAATCGAAGACAAGGACGACAAGCTGATTCAGGTACTCACAGAGCAAAAAGAGGCGCAAGCCGACCTCCTTTCTCACAGTAAATGGGAGCAAGAGCGGTTGAAATTCTCGTCAGAACAACTTGGGCCGCCACCAAGCGAAAGTTGGGCTGACCTTAAAGCCCAAATAACAGAAGATGAGAAAAGGTGGGAGGGCGAGATACGTCACTTGAAAACCCAGATTGAAGGGCTACAATCTGGTCGCTCACAAGACATGAAACTAGCATTGAGCAACAGGGAGGCGCTCATTGTCCACAACAAGCGCCTCGAACATAGTGCCATCATACAGCAGCAGAATTACGAGCACGATCGTATAGTTCTAGAGGACGAGTTGCGCAAGAAAGAACTTGAACTCCGGAGGTACAAGCAGCGAGCCAGGTCAACGGCCATATCGGACTTGTTCAGCTTATTCGCGTACGATTGGAATTCCAGTTATCGCAACGAAGACATGGCTTATGGCCATATTCACCCATCTTCCTCGAGTAGAGACAATGGTCGGAATCCGCAAAGACGTGGCACACGTCCAGCACCATATCAGGATATGAGTCAGAGAACTTTCCGATCGAGTGGGGGATCGCGGCGATGGGACTGAAATTTGGGCCGGAATGGGATGTTGAATCCAAGTACTTGGGGAGTAAGGAATGTATATGGCAGATCTAAATAACAGCACATCCAATCGCAGCCGCTCTCATCTCTGACATTCTGGAGCCTTTCAGCGTCGTGTGTCTCTGCCGGAAGTACCTTTCACTGGATGCACTTCAGGTATGAACGATACCACACCTATGGCGTGACCGATTCCGTAATCCTGCGTCTTACCCGAATTTTTGAGAGTGATCAGGGGAAAGTGGCGGAGGTGAAAGGCGTTGCCAAGTGTTTAGGACGCTTGAACAGAAATTACAGAATAGCAACAAGGAGATGACTGAGCTAAAGGGCAGGCAAACCGTGCTTGCACAGATCATCTAGGCAGCAATACAGGGCATGTGAACATTCTAGTTCGGATCCATTGTTCTGTAGCTCGATTTATGCAGATCCTGCTCTGAAACTTGATCAAATATATATCGGCTTTGCACAATGTGTAAAAATGCAAGTTCAAGGCTGGCAGCAGTCCTCCGGACTAGGACACTGACGGTTTCCGCCAGTCCGTGGAGGTGCTTGAAAGCCGTGGGGCGCTATTTCTAACAGGATTCAGGAGTCGGTCACCCCGACGCTTTTGGATGCTCTACCGTCACCACTTAGACGTCCAAGCTCTCGCCAGCCTCCTTTTTACTCTCCTTTCCCTTTGGCACAATCTTCAAGGAGAAGTCGACATGCTTCACTCCTTGGTGAATACTGCTCGTACTCACTATGTCCACATCCTGGCACACATAAGCCTCGACATTCTCCTCTGTCAACCCCCCACTGACCTCCACCAGAAAGCTCTTTCTATCGCCTTGTCCTCTACCCCACTTGTCTTTTAGCTGTGCAGCGGCGACCTTGACGCCATCAGGGGTGAAATTGTCCAGCATGACAATATCCGCCCCAGCGGCAATTGCTTCGTCTGCCTCTTCGAAACTCTGGCACTCCACTTCCACCTTAATGGCGAAGCCGCCTGCTGACTTGGCCGCTCGCACGGCGTTGGTGATGCTTCCGGCAGCAACGATGTGGTTATCCTTCAGCATCGTCATGGATGAAAGGTCGACACGGTGGGCATCTACACCGCCAACAAGCATGCCATATTTCTCCACGAGGCGGTATCCTGGGGTTGTCTTTCTTGTGCCAGCGAGGATGTTCTTATATCCAGCTTTACGAAGTAGAGAAAGAAGTCGTGCGGATCTTTTGCGGTTAGCACTTCCCAAATATCTCGGGTCTAAGGAATTCTGACTTGGTGGCTATCCCTGAACATCTTGCGAGCGTGTTGAGCGCAACTCGCTCGCCCAACAGGAGTTTCCGCACAGGACCACGCACCGTTGCACAGTGCTTAATTGGGGTAAAAGCCTCGCCCTCCTTTACATGCCACTCGACCCTGGGATATGTCAGTACTCTCCCCTCGGTGATGTACTTCTCAATGACTCACGTGCAATCCAGTTGCCGGAACACCTCATCGAAAAAGGGTACTCCTGCTACAATTCCCTACAACTCATCAGTACAGAACCACTAAAACTGAACATACAAAATACTTCACTCTTCCCCAGGAGCTTGGCTTCAGAGATCTCCTCGCCCACCACGAAACCGCCGTAGTCAAAGCTGGGGGTATCCTCCTCGAGCCATTCCGAAACTAGCCTCTTGTACGTCTCGGGCAGCAGATGTGCGACTGTACCGTATGCAGGGGCGCCTTCGACCATGATGTTAGATCCAATTGAGGAATGAATTCTCTTTCTGTTTAAAATGCAGAATCAAGCCTGTAGAACGTCTACTCCGATGTCACTGTCACAGGAGTCTAGAAGCACGCGGGGCCTCGGGTCACTCTTATCGATAACGAAAGTGGGATGTCGAATGTCCGGTCCTACCCGCACTCCCTCACAGACCAGCTCTCTTCCAACAACCACCACTGTGAACCAGAACCAGAAGTTTTCCTTCCTCCGGAGGCGTCATCCTGTCGTATTCTGCTTTCATCTCATCCCTCATAGGCGGTTTTATACCTGTCTTATACGAAAGAGAAGGAATATCACAACCTCAAGTCTCTCCCACTCACTGACAACACCGTCCTAGATTAACCTATATTCTCGCCTTCGCCTTCTCCTTCTCCTTTCCAAATCGCGCCAGCGTCTGCTTCGTCTCCTCTCTCGAGAACCTTATCAAAATATCCCTCCTCTCCCGCTCCCCCGCCGCCCTCCTCGCCTCCACATCCGCACTCGCCTCCTCCACCAACCTCTTCGCCATCCGCAACGCCTCCCCACTCCACCCCCCAATCCTCACCGCCTTCCTCTTCACCTCCTCCAAAAACCCTTCCTTCGTCTCACTCTCCACAACCCCAGTCACCAACCCCCCAACCCACGCCTCCTGCGCCGTCAGCCTCTCCCCAGCAAGCAGCAACGCATTCGCCCGCGCTTTGCCCATCGCCTTGGGGAAATTGTAGCTCGAGCCTCCCTCAGGCACAATGCCTAGACTGGCGAACGGCGTCTGGAAGAATGCAGTCCCGCCGTGCGCATAGATGAGGTCGAAGGCGCTGAGCTGCGTGCAGCCCCAGCCGATGGCCGCGCCGTGGACGGCTGCGACGAGGATCTTGGGGTAGCTGGACAGGACGCTGGAGAGGGCGCTGCCGGCGGCGACTTCGGCTTCGATGGTGTTTTCGGGCCCGCCCATTGCGCGGCCTGGGAGGTGGTGTTAGCCCGTATACTGGGTTGGACTAACTTGTATATCCATTTATCACCCTGGATGAGGGGGGGAAAGGTAAGGAGATGTCGCACGTACCAGCGCAGTAGTGTTTCCCCTTCCCAGTAACGACTATGACTTTGATATCCGCCTCGTTTCGGGCCCAGAGTAGACCTTCTCGCAAGTCATTGTATTGCTGAGGGTCGAAGGCGTTGGAGCGCTTGGGCGTGTTGTAGCTTAGCAGGACGGCGCCGTCGGAGATGCGCTCGATGGCGATGGTTTGGAGCTGTGGAGGCGGTGTCATGGTTGCTTCGATGTACACGGTAGGTTGGTATAACTTGTGGGGGTATATGTATAGATGGTTGAAGCGATTGAGCAATTGATGTATGCCCTTGACGCCTTGCTCTCTGAAATGAAGGGCGAATATGACTTTTTTTAGTGCAGCCTTTCGATTCTACGGATACTACACGTGTTCCTATGTTTATACGGCTTACTCTGCTCCGCGGAGGCAGTGATGTTGCATACCTACATACGGGTTGGGGATGCCGAGGATCCATGGATGGACGAGTCGCGATAGTTGACCTCCCCAGTACACTTCCTCAATTGGGTACAAGAATATACAATGAGCACATGTCGAGATAATCGAAGGGTTCGACGTCACGTAGATCAATGCTAAGGCGTATATTGTGACGGCGTTGGAGTTTCCGGTTCTCACATATTTCGCTTATGTCAAAACTACATCGATATCTCTGCCGATGCACAGCAATCGTACCGTGACCTATGAAGTTGTATAAGAAGAATAAATCCATGGCCTACATTGTTATGTTGCGGTGATGTCCAGCGCTGTTCGGCTGGCAATGCCCGGGGCGTGTGAAGTTGGATCAACCTCTGCCAGTACCAGGCCGCCCACTATTCCTCCGCAACCTTTCCATGCAAATGGAATGGTGGCAAAGCACCTGATGTGTTGTCCACCTCGATGTTGCGAGGCTGCCCCGTGGTTGACAGAATAAGTGATATCCCTTCTACACAAGTAGGTTCTTCTGAAGCCCAGTGCGGCAGGGGACGACGAGTTGTCCACCCTGGAGGTGCTTCTGGAGGCCACTCTACGTCTGAGGGTTGAGATCATTAGCCGTTCCCCAGGCTACGATCTCAACCAGGGTCGGTCCATTGTGGCGTCCCGTCTGCTTCCCTGCGAGTTTTTCTCAACGGACTTGCATCCGGTGAATCATACTCTTCTGTCCGTGCTCTCTTCTTTCTCCAGAGAGGTCTGCCCTCCTCATCAAAATCATCCGGTAGTCGCTCCATGTACTGGACGCGTCGATCCCAGTCCTGGGGCTTCTTATACGGGCTCCGGAGCCACGAGCTCAGTTCATGAAGGAACAGCCTCGCGTTCGGCCTGCCCAACACTTCCTGCAACATATCCTCGGCCCGTCCATCACTTGCTTTGATATCCATCTTTCTCAGGATCGCAACAATGTACGTGATCAAGAACTCGGCATGACTGCTAGTGGTAGCCCCTTCGACGGAACTGTTATCCGAGGGCGCGGGATAGAGAAAGGCGAACACGCGGAGTTCGCGACGAATCCACATACGCGCTCGAGACTGGAGCTCTGGCGAGGCGGCGAACTCTTCGGGGGTAAAGTTTCGGTAACCCGATAGGGAATTGGATCCCACGTGAAGCGAGTACAGCTTATGGCAGTATACATGGCGGCGTCTCAGAATGGATATGTCTCTGGCCGGTGGAGAAAACGGGCGTCGGTGAGTGTGGGGGCGTCGGCGCACCTGAGGGGTGTTGTTGGAGGCATGGCTTTCCTGAGGAGGTAGGCCGGCGGGGCGGACGTGGTAGGTTCGGAGCTCTGGTGAGCTACCGTAGGTAACCGTACTGACTTCTGCTTTGCCTATTGAAATCAGCAGGGTTCTGCCATGGAAATGTTTCGAGGCACTCACATAACGGGCAGGCTGACCGTAGCTGTAGCCACCCTACGAGGCAGACGAAGTCGAATGAGGCATGTCCGCACGAGGCAACGGCTCGCTCAGTCACAGAGCAGAGACATATGACGCATGTATCGCTAACTTCTTCCTGAATCGAGCTGGTGTTCGCCTCCATGCACGGGTATCAACGAGGCAGTGCGGAGAGGTGGAGTGAGTTCGCAGTGGGCACACCATAGAACCAGGTTCCGGAGGTGCTGCGGCGCGCGGCGACGCGCACAGACCACCCGATAGTTCACCGCTTGCCCCAGCTGCTCCGTTCATCATTGCTCTACAAAATCGAGTCTTCGCGCGCTCGAACTTACAAACTCCTCGAACCCGTATCATTCCTTCCCTTGGAATCACTCATTTCTCGCCCCTATCACATGTGTGGATGCTCAGTGTGATTCGAGCGGCAAGGCCTTTTCTATCTACAAAACTTCCTCGTTCTTTCCCCCTCCCAGCTTCCACCCCAACCATGACCTCCGCATATGCGGCTGTGTCCACGCAGCCACCTGCGATACCAGCAGTTTCTCACACACTCACCGCGCTGAAAAGATGGCGGTGCAATCCAGAGGACAAGGACCTGCCGCCAGTATCCGAAGTGAAAACGATACATGTCTACGACTTCGACAATACATGTAGGAGCCAGTCCACAACTCTGATTTGGTACAATATACTTAAAATTACAGTGTTCGCGAGTCCGCTTCCCAATAAGGCTATATGGGCCGGGCCCACGCTCGGTCAACTTGCTTCACCCGATGCGTTTCTCGACGGTGGATGGTGGCATGACAAGACGATACTGGCAGCCACCGGAGAGGGTGTAGAGAAAGAAGAAGCTCGCGCATGGAATGGCTGGTGGAACGAACATATTGTGTCGCTGGTGGAGTTGACCATGCAGCAAAAGGATGCGCTATGTGTGCTCCTTACCGGCCGGTCAGAATCTGGCTTCTCCGACCTTATTAAGCGTATTGTCAGGAGCAGGAATCTCGACTTCCATATGATGTGTCTGAAACCGGCCACCGGCCCTACGGGGCAGAAATTCAAATCCACCATGGACTTCAAGCAAGCGATCCTCAAAGAGATTGTGTATACGTACAAGGACGCAGAAGAGATCCGGATATACGAAGACCGGGTGAAGCACACAAAAGGATTCCGCGATTTCTTCTTTGATTTCAACAAAGATCTCATGGCGAACCGGCTTCCCACGTCGAGACAACCGATCAAAGCAGAAGTCGTACAGGTCGCCGAGAATGCTACGCAGCTAGATCCCGTAACTGAGGTTTCCGAGGTACAGCGGATGTGTAATGCACATAACCTTGCCGTCAAGGCGGGAACCGCGGGACCAGGAGCCGTTCCGTACGAGATCAAGAAAACCGTATTCTATACTGGATACATGATCCCGCCCGCCATGAGCGAGAAGCTGATAACCCTGGTAAACTTCCAGGCGGGGAACACAAAGGATGACATCAAACAACTGGCCAACACCATCTTGATCACGCCGAAACCCTGTCCCAAGAGCATCCTGGACAAGGTCGGAGGTATCGGTGCCAAGGTCATGTGGAAGGTGACTGGTGTCTCCTGCTTCGAGAACAAAGTATGGGCAGCCAGAGTCGAGCCCGTACCGAAATCCACGAAGATCTTCTCCGAGAATCCAACACCTACCGTTGTGCTGGCCATACGCAGAGGGGGAAGGCCGGCCGATGCAGCGCGCATCTTCAACTGGCAACCCGTTCCTGATGACCAGGCGTACATGTTTGAGACCACGGTTGGGGAGAAGATGGTCCTGCGGATTGAGGAAGAAAGGGAAGAGGGATGGGATCGTGTTCCCAGAAGGGGGCGGGCTCACAATAAGCGGGATCGCTCAGACGAAAGAGATGCCAATCCTGGCAACGCAAAGGAGGGTCGGTCCCATTTCTCACGACCAGCGAATGGGTTCCATGGGCAGCGAGGCGGTGGTAACCGGGGCCGCGGCGGGAATAGGAATGCCAACGCTCCACGAGGACGTGGTGGTGGAGGGTACGGCGGGCGCGGCGGCGGTGGCTCCAACCGTGGACGTGGTCGTGGAGGTGGTGGTCAAGCGCAGTACAGGAGCTTGGACGACGTGGGAGCCCGACCCGATCATGGAGACGATGCGCACAGCTACTACTAGAAGGAGTGGTGGAATATTCGCTAGCTGCCTTCGGAGCATTTCTATTGTACTTGTACGAGAGTATGGTTGTAATCCATGCCACTATTCAGCGAAGGGTTTGTGGCTTTTAGATGTTGCTTCTCAAAGGCAACGACGGAAAATAGATACCCCCAGTTTATCATGATCACTCCCGATTTTTCTCAGCCGAAAATAATAGGGTGTAGCCGAGATGGTCAAAGGGATTTCTATTAATTCACAAATTTGAAAGTGGCTATTCAGAGACTCCCTCTGTCAGTGACGGTGGAGAATAGAGCTAGTCTGGAACTCCTAGCCTATAGAGCTACGAAGAATCATCTCTTTCGTTTTTCCTGTGGTGGAGGTGAACATTCATTGCCAACCGCAGATGTTATAGTCCTAAGAGAGGCCTCTTCTAAGCCATATACACTATTCCTCATATAAACTAGCGTTAATGCACAGCTGCAGGGACCCGCACATCCCTGCATAAGCCCCACGTGCCTCCGACGCGTACCGCTTATCGCCGAGCTCATCGCCTCACTTCACTGCCTGACACGACTCACCAGGTCACAGAGTCATCATTCTTTAAGTGCCTTGCAGGTTCGCTTGGGTACGGTGTGATCTTGTCAGGTGCACGACACAGCCTCGTTCTGCTGTGGTACAGTACATCACTTCTTATTCTTATCATCGGAGCTATACATTACACACCTACGAGGCTGGACAAGCTCTCGACATCTCAAGCTTGTACAGAGAGACGCTTTACACATCAACCGCTCTTACGACCAGAACTTCCCAACGTGCGGCTCTAGACGTTTCCTGACACGCAAGGCATCATGCCTCTTCTCCCTCCATCCCTCCCCTCCCTCCGCTCCCTCTCCGCCTTCGCCCTCAGCAGCACCTCCTTCCTCTCCGGCACCGCCGAACAGATCCCCTTTGGAAACGCACAAGCTCCCCTTGTAGGACAAGCGCCCGTTGGTGCAAGACAGACATGTTCTCACCCACAATTAAGCTGCCACAACACAACCGTCGTCGAGAATCTATGCTGTTTCAATTATCCCGGCGGGCAGATGCTGCAAACGCAGTTCTGGGACACGCATCCTCCGACTGGGCCGGAGGATAGCTGGACGATCCATGGGTTATGGTGAGTCTATTCTTCCTATCCATCCTTTTCCGCAAAGGGTCCCACCACTGACGACTGACCCCAGGCCCGACCGCTGCGACGGCACCTACGAGGCGAACTGCGACTCCCACCGTACCTACACAAACATCACGTCCATCCTCCTCGCCTTCAACAAGTCCACCCTCCTCGACACCATGTCCACCTACTGGAAAGACAACAACGGCCACGACGCCACGCTCTGGCAACACGAGTGGAGCAAACACGGCACCTGCATCTCGACCCTCGAGCCCAAGTGCTACCTGCAAGACTCGTACGTCCCCACGCAGGAGGTCGCCGACTACTTCGACCGAGCCGTGTCGCTCTTCACGGACCTGCCGAGCTTCACGTGGCTGGCGGACGCGGGCATCACGCCGTCGACGACGCAGACGTACACGTTCGAGCAGATCCAAACAGCGCTGGGGAAGAACCGGGGCGGCGTGAGCGTCACGCTCGGCTGCAAGAACGGCGCCTTGAACGAGATCTGGTACCATTACAACATGCGCGGCTCCGTGCAGGACGGGGAATTCGTCCCCGCGGAGCCGGATGGCACAAAGTCCTCTTGCCCTGCGCAGGGGATACGGTATCTCCCCAAGAGACGCCGTGGAGGCGGAGGCGGCGGAGGAGACGGCAGCGGAGACGGCACGCCCTTCCAGGGCAAGGGCAATCTGCGCGTCTACGTCGACGGGAAACCGCACGGCTGTCTGATTTCCCGCGGCGAGTGGTATGCCAGCGGAACCTGCGCGGTGTTCACCGCTGAGCCTCTTCCCTCCTCCTCCTCCGCGTCGTCCACCGCTTCCGAAGACGACGCCGCGCCCTTCACGCTCGGCACGTCCAAGGGTCCCTGTGGCATCCACGCTGGCGCCTTCGTCTGCGGACGCAACGTCATCCGCATGGCGACGGGGTTTACGCATCAGAATGAGACGCTCGCTGTGGGAGGCAACGCGGCGTTTAGCGCGGACAAGGTAGCGCGTGGATGGGGCAAGGTGAGGGTGTGGGCGGGAGGGGAGCATCGGGAGGGGTTGCGGGTGAGGTGGGAGGGGGTGTAAGCGCCGTTGATGGGGAGGTGTAGTTTTGTTGTTTTTTCATCCGAGCATGCGTAGATGGGTGTTTCGACGTGTGTGCTGGTGTGATTTATACCATAGAAATCATGGGCATATCTGTCCGGGTGGATGGATTAGCATCGCCTCCGACTTAAAGGATTGTTCTCTGCTGCTAGTACCTGAGGGGATTCAGCAGATAGGTACCTATAGGATGATGTATTGTGCATGGCATAGTTGTGGCACACGAGTCCTTCAAAACGTCGTACTTACCTAGATCCTACACTTTAACAAAACATCCTCTCGCACATGTCAAATTCAAATCACACCCGGAGTCGTAGGTATTAGATGCATTCGCTCGCTATCCCATCATCTGCGCTATTCATCGTCTATAGAAGGGGGTTGGGGTTGGGTGTTCGGGAGAAGAAAGGAATCCGTCCGGCCATCCGTCCGTCCGTCCATCAGCATAAGGGCGCAACAGGGTCGGGGGAGGGGAATTTCGACGTTGTAAAAAACAAAAGAGCGGAAAGAATCGGCAACGCACGCCAGATCCAGATATATCAAAAAGGAGCGACAGTGACAGTGACAGAGTATGACATAGTGAGTGAGTATCCCGACCAAAACAAGCCCCCCTCCAGATAATTCCCCTTTGTAAAAATGCCCAACAGAGATGAACTCGCTCGGTCGCTCGCGCACTCGCGCACGAAACGAGACAGATACATGAATACCTCAAATAACGCCCCGTTTTCTCCAGTAAGCAAAAAAAGGATATAAACACAAAGTGAAAAAAGGCAACGAGGAACAGGGGGAATGGGGGGAATGGGGGGTTAACTACAGACTTTACAGCACCATATGGGGGTGGATATCTCTCCCTTTCCAAACAAAGAGTTTGATTCCTTTCCAAGATGATGATGATGATTTCGACCGATCATGTTTCCAGATTCCACACACGCATAAAAAGGAGCCCATGTAAGATAAGTCATTCCAAAGGGAGAGCTAAAACAGCAATTACAACCCGCAGCTTTGTGACGGTTCGTTTCGTGAGATACCGATTTGCCCAAATGTTGCGAACCGAGCTTAAGCTCTCTCTCGTCAAGGTGTCCCGGAACGTTACGGGAGGGGGGTGGGGATTGAAGCGACGAGCTGAATCCGTGCCAAGCGGAGAGAAGTGACGGAGTGTCGGATAGCCGTGACGCCTCCACTATGCGTTGGTCACCTGGGATCCGAGTTAGCAGGGATGTTAATGGGAGCGCGATAAACGAAACGTACCTTCAGAATCCGTCTGGAGTAGTCCTCGTTGTCTGCGATACTGCCGTTGCTGTATCTCCGGTTCATGAATTCGGGGTCAAGGCGGGAATCTGTCATCGAGGTCCCGCTGCTGTGCTGATTGCCGCCACTGACGAACGAGCTAATGGCGGCCTGGCGACGGTGCTTCTCCTCCAACTCACGTCGTCTCTTCTGGCGGAGGAAGTAGATGACGAAACCGACGATTGCGGCTAATGCCACCACGCCCACGACTACGCCGGCCGCAATGCCAGCCTTGTTGGGTCCGCTGGACTTGGGTTGGCTCGGCGGGACTGAGGCCGTGTTGGTCGGAGCCGAAGTTGAAGTCTGGGAGGGCTTTGTTGTTGAGCTCGAGGAAACGTTATCGGGGTCGAAGTTGTCGATCCTGTTCTTGGTGGTCCCGGATAGTGACACGAAGTACTTGGAAGGGCCACCGCCTGCGACCGTTAGCGTACTCTACAAAAGTTAAGATGATTCGCGGGGGCATACATTTCTTGGAATCATCTCCCCTGCAGGAGGTGTCGCAGGAAGAGTTGTCCACTTGCGCCTTTTTGGGTGGAATCAAGTCTCCACAAAAGCAGTTTTCGCCGTCGGAAAGGGCCATGACGGGCTTGTTCAACATGATGCAGATGAGTTGGCAGTTTCCAGGCGACTGGAACAGGTATGATCCATGATTCTGGAGCGGAACAGGAGTCGAGAAGCATCCTACATCCGTCATGGCATTTGCCGGTAGTGTGACGGTTGGCGTGGGAATCGACACTATTGATGATGGGGATGATGATGAACCTTGTGCGGTAGCGACGGAGAACATGGCAGAAGCCGCGATGGCGCTGATGATCCTGGCCGAGATCATGATGTGCTGATTGTGTATCGAGGGCTTTGGAAGAGGGTGGGGGTGATGGCGACGGCTGGATAAGCAGATATTTGCTGCTTAGCGTAAGCGGCCGTTTGGTGGAAGTTGGACAAGGGCAGGAGGCGTGCTGTACAGAGTCTAAGCAGAGGCCGACGGTGGCATTCGAAGGAGCTCCTGGTGTTGTGGTGATGGACTCGGGCCGATTGGAGATGGAGTTGATTGCGGGTTCCTGAGGAGCTCGGGGTAGGGTTGTGGGCTCGGCTGTTTACGATATGACGGAGGTAGGGTGGAGCGATGGATACAACGAACGAACGAACGTCAGGGCCTGAGATGGTGTTGACGAAGGTGGACAGCAGAGGAGTCGGTCAACGACGTGTGGCAGCTGGGGATTTTCGAAACGCAGCGTGCTGGGATGGAGGGCGTGCGAAGGCCCTGGAATGTAGTGAAACGCGTTTGGTTGCCCCTTATTTTCTCCTGGCGATCCGGGGGCCCGACGAACAACGAAGGAATGTATCGACGACGGATGGTGTGGGGTAAAGAGCGAGATGGCGTGGTAGGATAAACGCAGCAGCGAGCGTGATGTCGAATGTCGACGAAGAGAAGGTTTGGGGTGGAAGAGGACAGAGACGGTGGTGCGGTGGTGCTTGGGGGCGCTCAGGGGAGGCTGACAGTTGACAGGTCACAAGAGGCCGCGAGTCCCACCCAGTTCCGCTGGGAAAATGAGGAATGGCTCGTGCGGCCCTGCTTCCAAATATGGCAAGTCCGCAAACCCCGTGCCAGGACGCTAGTCCCGGATGGGTGCATTCTGCCGCTTGGTAATTGCAACACGCGTTGGCCTGCTATTAATATGAATATATCGAGCGAGGCACAGCACCGCGGCAGGAGATTGTCTCCCCAACTTTCGAGAACCACCCTCACGATATTGTTGTCTATAGAGAAGGGATCCAGCACGTCTCGACATTTTGCAAGGGGAGAAAAAAAGGGCCACAGCGGGCACAGCACGCAACCTTCTCGGACACATGCAGGGGGCCCTGCTGCCACAGCGTTTCACCTTTTTGACCTTTTTGCGCTGCCGATCCACGGGAGTTGGAAGTCCCTTCTGGGCATTTGCCTCACCTTCCGTAGTCTCTCTCTTCAGACGCTCCCAAAACTGGCGAGAAAAGGCCCTCTCCGGCCGACCTTTGCTTGACTTGAACTCTGCGTCCTTGCATCCGGACTTTTCACCCTGCAGCGAAAGCATCTGGCCAACAGTCACGATTATAACGTCCCCAACAGCCCGGAACACGATCCCGAGCTCAGGTCCCCGACTCCCCGATTACGAATCGAGGCTTTTCGGTTTCTCACATGCCCTGGGAGTTTCCGGGTCGCCAATGTTCACAGTATTCTGTATATAACACGTGACTACATAGTTTGCAGTGCAGCTTGACTACACAGTACATCCGAGCTTGATGCCGGAATCGAGGCATTTTCCGTTTTACCTGAAAGTTTCCAGTCAGAACTCACCTGGGAGGCTTGAGTACGTTCACGTGATTTTGAGAACTCAACTTGTAACGTCAAAGTTCGACGTTAATATTTTCTAGACGTTATCCGAACTAGATCCCCTCCCTTTGTAATTATAAATAATGTTATGATGTCTTTAAGTCCAAAATTTCATCTTCTTCCCCACATGCATCCACTACAATCACGTGTCTCCACCCTTGCCCATGACTAAGCGTCCGATTCGGGACAGCTCTTCTCCCACCAACCCTGGAACTATCGCAAGTCCCTACTCCCCCATGGACCGCTGACCACCACGCTTGATGCAACGGCCTCCAATTGCCTGCAGAAAGGCAGTGCAATCCCTCAAATCACCGCCCCAGCCCCACATTTGGATCTCCGACGACCTCCTCTCGCAAACCCTGCACCGTTTTTTCCGCGCCGGATGCACGCATCAAAAACGACATGGCAGCAACGTCCCCGGACCATTGGAGGCCAGGAGGAGGGCCGTCAAGCGCAAATTGAGCCTACAGGCCAGCTTTCCGCAAGAGGGCTTTGGGGCGCCCCTGTCCGACTTCAAAGCCTTGTTCGGTGGGCGGTCCAGCGGGAACGCGTCCTGGAGATATGAGCCCCCGTCGTTCTCTACCGGGTCGCAATCGCAGAATCTACGTAGGGAGCGATCCAGTCTTCCGTTTTGGGCATTATACTGATTCAATTGCAGCCGTCGACATTACAGACATCCCAAACATACCCTCGGAGCCGCCTTTCTCCCTTCCAGTCCCCGCCCAAAATCATGACCGGAAAGCATCAGCGCAGAAGGGGACTATCTTGGACTGTGAAGATCGTTCGAAGGATCTTCCGGAGGGGGGAGACGCGCCAACTCCACTGGAGAACGCCGTTGACGTGGAGATCAAGATGAGGACTCTTGAACATCGTATGCGAGAGGCGAGCAGCGTCCGAAGTTTTCTGGTGTGGTTCAATGACTGGCTGCGTCTCGCACGTCAACTAGACCCTGCAAAACATAGAGCTGCGCTGATACGATGTTGCGGAAAAGGGTATGCTGTGGGAGACGAAGGCCCTCTTCTGACATACCGAATCCTAAAACGGCTCTCGCGCAGCAATTGGAGCTTAAGAGACATTGCGCGGTGGCTATCACGGCCTGCGGTTCCTCTACCGTCACCTGGATCTCGTGAAGGTAGACGGTTTCTTACGTTCCTCCGTGTTCAGCTCGAGCGATTGAGCCAAAGCCATGATAACCCGGGGGCGGCTGGCGGGCATCCGTTCGCAACCTTGTACCAGAAGATGGCAGCACCCCTCCTCGACGCGGAGTCGCTCGTTGATCAAAAGACTTCACGACTCCTTTACTGGGCAAGATGGCAGAGACTCCTTGTCAATCACCGCAGCTCCATGGAAGGTTCGGCGTTTCAATCCCTCGAGTGGATTGCGAACGTTCTAACCGATGCCAATACCCATTACAGTCAGACGCGGACTGTTCCTGAAAAGGTTCAGAACCGTCTGTCGCAGTTGGTCGACTCGGACTGTCTCGACGCAACATCTTTGCGCCACGTGTGGAACCTCCTTCCCGCCCAGACTCCGGCACTCGACGATCCTCAATCCAAAGCCGTCGGTACCGGAGTTCACTTCCTCTATGCTAAACACGATGATCGCGTCCGTCTTGCCAACGTCGAATTTCAAAACATATTGGACCGGGCACGCTCAGCTGGTGTCCTCCCACCAGCGTACTGGAACGAGACCGTCGATGCTCCAAGCCCCCGTCGCGTAGAAATCATCCACCAGCTCGCCCACTGCTACTCCATCAACCACACCATGAGCTCGACGAGCAAATTTCGTGCCGTCCAGAAACTGCAGCGGTATCTCGACTCCTACGACCTCCCCATCCAACCGCTGTTCACCAAGGCGTTGGTGAGGATCTGTCTCGGGGACTCCATGACGAAGAGCCAGTTCGTCACGAGTTCCACGATGGACTGGTTGCTGGGGCTGGTAAACAAGGTGGAGGGCCCGGAGGTGGCGAAGAGTATTGAGCACCAGGTTTGGCTCTGGAGGGGCGAGTTGATTGACAAGGCGAATCGGGTCACCAAGGGGTTGAAGGGCCCGGGAGCGGGGGCTACCAGGGCGCGCGTGAACACGCTCAAGAGATTGGGGTTGTTGCCGTAAATATTAGAGGGAGTATACCCCGTTTTGTATAAAACATACAGAGACCTGTTTTTAGAGGTATAGAGAAAGCAGTTCCTATCCCATTACCACCAGTCACGCCCACCCTTTTCATTTTTGACCACCACATGCTAATCCGCCCATCACTTCTCCTTCTCTCCTCCCGCCTGCCTCTCTTCCCACTCTCCCTTCCCCAGCCCAAAAACATACAAATCCGACACTTTCCCCTTCTTATTCACATGCCCCCTCAGCACGCCCTCCTGCACGAACCCACACCTCCGCAAGACGGTCATACTCGCCGCATTCCCCCCGAACACGCCCGCCGTGAGCCTCGTGATCCCCTCCGCGCCCGTCCGCCTCCTCTCCTCGCCCGGATCCAACTCCCCCTTCTCCCTCGACGGGACGTGCGCGTCGAAGACCCACGCGACGAACGACGACACGATGTCCGTCATGTAGCCCTTGCCCCAGTGCGGCTCCGCGAGCCAGTAGCCCAGCTCTGCGGTGTGGGCGTGCACGTCGTCGCCGCGCTTGAGGCCGATGCCGCCGATGATTTGCTGCTCGGGTTCGAGTGAGGGTTCTGCCTGCTGCTCCTGCTGCGCCTCGTGCTGGTCCTGCGTGTCTTTCGCCTCTCCATTCTCTTCTCGTTTGTCGCTTTTCTCCTTCGGCAGCGCGACGACGTAACTTGGCAAGCTCTCCTTAAGGTTGAAAGTAATCCACGTCTCGGCGTGCTGCAGCGTGTACGGGTGCGCGAAGCGGAGCGTCATGAACTCTGTGATGGAGGGCGGGGCGCAGGCTTCGGCCATGGAGGGCGCGTCGCGCGGGTGCATGGAGCGGATGGGGAGGTTGTGGCGTTTGGTGTGCAGGATGGGGCGAGGGTAGGGGGTGGATGGGTCGAGGGGGTTGGGCGAGGGTGCTGGGGGTGTTTGGGTTGAGGTTGAGGTTGAGGCTGGTGATGGTGATGGTGGATGGGTCGCCATGTTGGAGGTGTGCTTGTTGGTGGTTCGTGGATGGATGAGGATATTGGCTCTCGTTCGTATGATAACGAGTTGATGCTGAGTTCTTGGATGATGAGAGATTGGTTTGATTTCGGTTTTTTGAGTATGTTTCTGTTCCCAAGGTGTATTTTGTTGAGTGAGGAGTTTTTCTCCCTTGCGAGTTCCCACTTCCCGTGGAAACCAAACAGGATCCCGAAAATATCTCTTGTTGCTTTGGAACAGATCCCACAGTGCTCCCAAACGTCCTATATATCTGCTCTACCACTGCATCACGCTTGACTCATTATTTGACTCATGGTTCCCAGTCCTTTGGATCGGTTGACTCAACCCTCAGCTGGACCCGCATCTACAATTCTCACCTGCCTAATCGAGATGTTCCGCGAGGCTGAGCGTGTGAAGTCCTCATACGACATGCACACTGTGAGATTTTGGGGTTGCAACCACTGGTGAAGTCTGTATGTGGTGCTGAGAATGAGGGTAGGGGTTACCTGCGATTTCATTGTTGCTGCCTGAGGATGGCGATGTACATACCTTGCTGACCGGGATTTCATTCGCGGGAGAACTGACTTATCGACCAGTCATATGGACGGAAAAGGATGTGATCTGACACGCGCACCAAACAGAACTTCCAGTGCCATAGTGGCTTTGTAAAGTCGACGATTGGGCAGTATTAGGCCAAAATGGTAAGTCTATGTAGCGTCAAATCACTCGTTAATGTCAGTGAATTCCTCATGATGAGATGAGGAGCCCCATTGCTGGATATCTTTACTATGCCGCCGACGCCATGATGCTCATATTGCACGTCATTGTTGAATACCAAGAATACCGCCTTCTGCACTGGCATACCTCGAGCTCGCTCAACCTCTTCAAACGCCTCAGCTGATCAACCTCATGGTCAACTCAACCCTACTCAACATTAGCAACCTCACTCCCTCTCCCTCTCACAAAGAACACTTACGTCGCAAAAGTCCCCGCACTAACCGGCATAGCCCTCAACAGCGTCGGGCCCAACCCCTTCCAAAACCCCCTCATCCCCTCCCCCCTCCACGTCTGCGCAAAGCAATCCCTCATACTCTTATACCTCTGCTCCGCCCCAAACCCATCACTCTGCATCTTGCTCTTCACAACGTCAAAGGGGTAACTCGAAATCCACAGCGCCTCGCCCGCCAGCCCACCATAAAGCGCGACCTTCAGCGTGGAAATGTCCTCGCGCTTGATGCCGTTGCGCTTCGCGTCGGCGTTCATCAGGAACTCGAACGTCGTGAACCACACGCCGTACGCCTGGGCTTCGCGCAGCCACGTGACGGCGGTGCCGCGGTACACGCCGGACAGGACGCCGGCGTGGGACGACAGCTTGCGCACGCAGTCGATGGGCCCGCTGTACAGGCGTCCCGCGCCGTGGGGTTGCGTCTGGAGGCGGATACGGATGTGCTCGATGGGGGAGGAGAGGACGGTGTTGGCGATGCCGGCGAAGGCGCCCGAGGCGTAGTACTGGGCGTAGGAGAGTTGGGCGGGGGCGCCGGAGGAGGTGTTGCGGGCTTCGAAGGCGCGGCGGGCGTAGTGGAAGGCGCCGAATTGGACGGAGACCTGGGGATGTGTGAGATTGAGAATAGGGGTGGACTGACTAGGGGAGGAGGAGGACTTACGCATGCGCCGATACCGACGAGAGGCGTTAGTGTGCCCTTGTAGAAGGCTAGGGCTCCTTCGTTCTTGTAGATTTTGGTGGCGGCATCCAGGGCGTTGGCGTATTGGGATGTGGTCTGTAACCGGACCTTGACAATGTCTTCATATCACGTGTGATTAGCAACGTCACGGAAATGGATGGCGTGCCCTCTTCATGGAAAGGCCAAAGAGTCGTGGGGTTAGAAGTCAATTGGCTTACCAAAGGGTTGTCCTGTGTAATTGTTAGCACGATCTTGTGTGGTGTACGTATCTATCGTATAGTAGAAACAAATCTCGATGCCGTTTCCACCAAAAAAGAAAAACCAAACTCGACACATGGCACACGAATCCTCCCCAAAGAGTAGACAGTGTGCCCAACATCAAGCAACGCCGAGCTCCCACCGTTTTTATTCCTCTTCCCTTCCTGATCAGTGCTCTCCACGTCCGGACCCATTCACCTCCAAACTACGACGACTCAAAAGAAAACCCAACTCACCAAGCAAAACCTGCGCCACACCGCCGACAGCCCCAGCAAACAAATCCTTCAACGTCCTCTTCAGCCCCTGCGCCTCATCCCGAATCTCGACTTCCTCCGCGAAGGTCATTGGAGGAGATCTAAGTCCGCTTGAGAATTGAAAACCCTGGCGTAATAGAGTTTCTCGAAAACAGAGCTCTGGCGATGATGTCCTTCTCTTAATCCTTCGCTTCTTTTTCTTTTCCTCTTCCCCTTCTTCAAGATCCAAGGGTCGTGATCCTCAGTTTCGCAGGCGACGACAATAACGCGGTCCGCTCCGATCAGACACTCCGAACTGCACCCGGCGATATCTCTTATCTCTCAGACTTGACCGTCCCTTTTTACTGGAAGCAGCAAAAACTCTCCTCTTCACGGCAACCACCTTTCAAATGTCTGTACAAACCGAAACAGACCGAAAGGCAATTGTCCTGTGAAAAAGGGGAGAGCAGCAGCTTTGTTGTTGCGACTTTGTTCAGTCTGTGGACGGGTTGACGTGATTGATGCCAAGCCCGTCGGAATCGGGGAGTTCTGCAGGTGGATGGTCGAACTCGGTTAGTGGTGGGGGAGGAACCTGGACCCTGCAGGAGCTGGAGCTTGTGAAGGAAGCGTGCCAAGATATCGACGAATGTGCTGCTGGTTTTGCAGATGGATGGTGAATTTAGTGGTAGATTGTTGTATAAGAAAAGAGAAATATAGTCCCGTAGTGATATCGTACGTATACACACCCTTCGCCTTTGTTGTTCCCCGCTTTCAATAATATTAACACTAGAAAACCATCCCTCCTACTCCGGGCTGATTCAGATCCTCTATATATGAAGGACGTGATATCGATGATAATGGAAAAACGATCTAGATGGAAAAGAAAAGATCCTAGAGAAAAAAAGAGAAAGGAAAGATCCCGGGAATTCACAAACACCTTCCCCTGAATTGCGGCAGGTCTTCTTCGGGTCCTCACCAACACCTCAACTTCGCCCAAAACCCGCTCTTCTCGCCATCTCCGCTCTTCTCTTCCTTGGAACCGTCCTTCTCGTCCAGAGGCGGTAATGCCTCTGTGCGTGACGCGCCTTCTGCACCACCACCCGCCGCGAGTCGTCGAACTTCTACCACGCGGCGCACAAGCTCTGTTCACGCACGTCAGTATATGATCCAAACCCACCCATTCAATTCAATCCACCGTGCCGAGCAAAAATACGAAGGCAAAACTCACGAGCAAACGTCTCCTCCACATTCACCATCTCCCTCGCGCTCGTCTCCATGAACCCGGCGCCCCTCTGCCTCGCATAGCTCCAGCCCTCCTTGCTCTCCACCTGCCGCAGGCTCTGCAAATCGCACTTGTTCCCCACGACCATCTTGACGGGCCGCACCTTGCCCTGGTCCATGCGCACCTCCTCCTCCATCTCGATCATCTCGGCGTAGTAGTCGAGCGCGGCGAGCGAGTGCGGGTTCGTGATGTCGTAGACGAGGAGGAAGGCGTCGGACGAGAGGTTCGACGAGGCCCACAGCGAGCGGTATTCTTCCTGGCCCGCGGTGTCGGTGAGCATGAGGAGGTAGGGCGTGCCGTCGATGTGGCGCGTGACGGAGTACGAGTCTTCGATTGTGGGGTCGTATCTGCATTGCATGGACATGTCAGCGGGTTGGATTTCAGACAGGAGCCTGAGGGGAGGGGGGATTCGGAGGACTCACTCATGCGTCCACTGACTCCGTACCAGCCGTAGCGTTATCGACGATTTGCCTGTCGCGTCATGTCAGCACTGTATTCTTTTTCAATGTCGGCCAAAAAGCCACGGGAGCGGGTCCAACCCACCGCATCCTCCATCCCCGCATATCGTAATCGTGATCCGTTGCATATCCCCCATCGCTCTCGGTCTTCCCACCTCACTATGTCCCACAGTGACCTTTGTATCCGTATATGCGTACGCGCTCGGAACTGCAGGACAAGCAGCGCCCCTCAGCACGCGCGCCCGTCAGGAAGGAAGCTGTTCCGCAAGGCTCCGTTCGCTCGCGCGTCGGTCCGTAGAATCCCAACCGCACTCTCGCGTTATCCAAAACCCGTCTCGTCTCGTCGGCAACGCGGTCGTAGGTCCTCGGTCGTCGATCCTAGGGCTGAACCTCGCAAGTCTCCACCCCCTTCAAACCAAACAACCCCTAAAACGATCCGAGATCCTCTTTGCGTCCCGTTTACCGATCGCCCGGCAAAAAAATTTAAACAAAAAACCCCTTGCGCCCGTGTCGATCGGATCGCCGCAATCGATCAAATCTGTCGCCCAGGCCTCGTCCTTCTGTCGTGCGTTTGCGCGTGCTCGTGCGCAGTCTCGTCTCGTCCTTGCAACTTTCAAGCTTTCAAACTTCCCAGCTTCCCAGATATCCTCTGTGCCTCTCGACCCTTTTTCCTTTTCCTTTTCCCTACCCAACACGAAGCGGCAGAAGGAAAGAAAACGAACGATCGACCTGGCAAGCTCAGGCACGTCCGGTTCCCCCCCTCGAACGTTCGAACCTTCACTTCAGCCCAGGCCTTTCAACAAAGAACAAAGGAACAAGAAGCGAAGCCGCAATCCCAAGGCTGAGGCAGAGCAACGCACCACGGTCCACGGAATCCGAATCCGAATACACAGTACGCAAAAAAGCAACACCGGCGTGCAGCTTCTTCTCGAGTCGAAGGGGGGAGGGGAGGAAAAGCGAGTGCAAAGAGAGGAACGGAGACGGACAGGTCGAGGTCGAGGTCGTCGCGTTTGCAAGCAAGCAAGCAAGAAAAAAAAACCCTTTTATCAACCTCCCTATAGCAAGGACAAGGCTCGCAATAATAGTAGACGATAACAGCGAAAAGCAAAGATGTAGCGAAGGGTTCCCAGGTCTTTCTGCTCCCGACGGGGTGTGCAGTGTCAGTGTGCACAACCCTTACCCTTAACTGTACCCCCCAGCCGTGAGCCGTGTGCGTGTGCGTGCGGCGTGCAGTGCCCAGCACGGCTCTTCGTGTTTGTTTCATGTTTCATGGACCCCCTCTTAAGGACTCGACCGGCGCGCGGGAACCAGGGTGGGCCCTGCCGGACCTCGGCCCCCGCTTTCCCCAGATGGGGTTGGGGCGTACCGAGGGGGTGGGTCATAGCTTTTGGAATCCATGGATGCAGGCGTATATTATAGGGAGCGATGAGGGATGGATCATGGAGGCGCTGGAGTGGGTGTGCATCTCCGGGTGGCCTGTGATAGAGGATTGTACATACTGTATACTGTGTATGGGGGGATTCACAATCGCATGTACTGTACGACAAGAACCCAGAATCAAGTTTTTCAATTCCCAAATATCCTTTACAAGTCCTTTGGTCCTTTGATTCTGTTGATCCACGACATATCCATATCCGCGCTAGAAAGACCCTAAAAACCAATAGATAGGTATATGTACAAAAGAATGGAAAAAAAGAAAAGAAAGAGAAAAAGAAAAAGTGTGCGGATATCTCCCTCTAAGCCCATCCCATTCCATCCATGGCACCACCGAGATTCTTTCCTCTCCTGTTTGTTTCCCGAGCCCAAATCCAATTGGAATTAAACCTAGGTTACCCAACGTAAACCAATCAATCAATCATTACCAGCTCATCCTGCACATCATCTCAAAGCCGGGAAACCAGGACCAACCAACCGTACCAACCGTACCAACCGTGCCATGCATATACACAACACACTCTTGAAGACCTAAACCACCGCTTCAAGAGCTACAAACGCAGCGTCGCCAGTGATAAGAAAGAAAATGAAACCCACCATGTATGGAAACCCCCATGTGCGACGGAAAATAAAAGAATAGAACCCGCTTCCCGTGCTCAACCCGTCGAACTGTATGAAAATATATGTAGTGAAATAAAGAAAGATCCTCTCCGTAGGTAGAAGCGGGGTATTTCCAGAAAAACGGACGCAGCAAAGCCAGATAGCCAGAAAATGGGAAACGGTGTAAGGGTATCGTCTAATAGAATGGCAGAAAAGCCACAACTTTGGGGGGGTGGCCAGCGAGACGAAATGCGGCCAACGTGGATCCATCAATCGAGAGTTCATTCCGGCTCATCACCCTCCTCGATCTTGGGCGGGATCCCGCCTCCGTACCCTGCGGGCGCCTCCGATTCCATGCGAGCAATCTTCGCCGCATGGCTGTCGGCGTTGGCCTGGGTAGGGACGCGCCGTTCGCCGGGAACGAGCGGGGAGTGGACTGTGGAGTTGGGTCGACTGGTGCTATTGGCACCGTGAGGTACAATGGGCGATTGCGTGTGTCGTGGGGAGACGCTCTTCTTGCCCTTGTCGCTCACCGAGTGCGACGAGTTCCTGGGCGAGACACGGCCTATCTGAAGGGAGGGTCAGCGAAAAAGGTTCACAAGGAAAGGCGAGCAGGCATCTTACCTGCTTGGCGTACCGCAAACCACAAGAATTGCAGAGATCCCGATTGCCCGACGGACCGCGCCGCCACTCAGGAGTCTCCTTTGTATGACAGTTGGCACAGTCCTTCTGTGCCAGCCCCGCGCCTTTTCTCCTCTTGCGCTTCTTCTTGGCAGCCAGCAGACGCTGCACCTGTTCTGCCAGCTGTCGATTCTGCCTCTCCATCTGTCGCAGCTCAAACTGCCAACTGCTGCTCTTCGTCGTCTTCAGCTCCTCGAAGACGTTATCCTCGGAGTCAAGACTCAAGTCCTGTTGTCCAAGGGGGAACCGGTTGGGGCCGGGGAACACAGCACCCATGGAAACCGACCCATCGGTGAGTGGAGTATTCCCACCCGTACCGAGGAAGGCAGATGACGCCGGGTGCACCGACGAAGCCTCCGATTGTGCCGATGCCGATGGCACAGAGCCCCTCGAGTCACCAGAGTTGTGCTCCTTGCTCTTGTACATGGACGGTCGTTGTCCATGGGCGGCTCTCGAATACTTGAGCAGCCTCGTCTGCGCAACCAGGAAGGTAGGCTTCTGCCCCTCCACCGCATCCCCCGGGTATAATGTCGTTTGTGCCTGGAGCACCTGTCCTCTGCGGTTGAACATCTCGTGCTTCACGCCAACCGTCCGCCCAGCTCTTGCATTCTCCAGCATTCTGCCAAAGTTCTGTTTCGACTCCGCCCGCATCAGCGCCTGTATGCTGGTGCCCACCAGCTCCTCCGGCTGGCGATCCAGAAGTGAGCGGACGTTGCCCGAGACGAACAAAAACATCCCGGAGGTCGACATCTTGGTCCACAGCTCGTTGTCGCCTATGCCACCGGCGCCTTGCACGATGGATTTGCTCAGAGTGTACACGGGCCTGCTCCTACCCACAAGGATGATGCACTTGCGACCTTTTCCTTGTTCGGTGTGCAACGACCCGTAGCCTTCGAACCACATGAATCCGCTCCGTTTCCGCTGTATCCGGAAGACGACGTTGACACAGGAATCCGTCGTCGCCTCCTTGAGCTCCCTGGTGACTGGCACAATATCGCTTGGATGGCATACCTTTGACAGCCCTGTACCCGCCAGCTCGCCGGGCTCATATTCCAGGACCGTGCTACACGATGGGGACAGATAGAGGAACAGTGCCTTGAGCGAAAGCACCAAGATCAGATCGTCGGTGTTTTCGAGGAGGACCTTGTCCCATACGCGTCTGGTTACCTCCGAA
Source organism: Westerdykella sp. P71 (assembly GCA_019022765.1). Lineage (NCBI taxonomy): Eukaryota > Fungi > Ascomycota > Dothideomycetes > Pleosporales > Sporormiaceae > Westerdykella > Westerdykella sp. P71. The sequence goes on along the minus strand of JAFHBW010000118.1, from coordinate 41,459 downwards.
TCGCCGGTAGCTGCATAGGACGCCACGATGGCGGCGACGTTCTCCTTTGCTATAACGTCCTTCTGCGCACCTGGTGCCTTGTGCGGTTCGGGGTGTAACATGTAGCTGGGCATCTCCGGTTGACGTTGATAGCAAACTCTATACGTACCATCTGCACCCGGGTTAGCGAAAGAGTTGCGATGCATATGACGGGTATGAGATTCCACATACCGGTGTTCAGGTTGAGAACGGAGCTCGGTTGCTCCACAAGGTCTACCTGGAAGCCAACAAAATACTTGATCGGGCCTCCAGGCTCCCACGCGATGGGAATCATGGTGAGAAGGTTCATGAACGGTTGGCCACCTTTTCGATAGTTGATAAGGCTGACCTGTGCTTCCCGGAGATTGTCGACTGCTTCTCGCAGAGCGCGTACAGACCTGTCGTCGCAATACTTCCTCTTGGCTCCTTGCTCTTGTTTGCCCAGGGGTGACTGTAGGAATCGGCAGTTCTGGCCGATGATGTCGCTCAAATCGTACCCTGTGAGGCTTTTGAAGTTTTCTGAACAGTACACGATGGGGCAATCCTCCGCCTGTGCGTCGCAGACGACGAAAGCGCACGACAAGTCTACCGATCCAATATCGATCTGTGGATTCGGCCTCGCGGCTACGCGCATCAGAGTGCCAAGCATGTCGAACCCGGTCTTGGAGTACACATTCTGGAACTGTGAGGTGTTCATGTGCAAGTTGTTGTTTAGCATGGACGGGAAACCCTCAGGGGGTGTGGACCAAGGAAAATTCATCTGTGGGAAAGATTCGACAGCGACATCATTTGCGGGAGCGATGGGTCGATCCTCCTTGGAATTGGGCACGGAGACGTGGCGACCGTGATTCTGTAAGTTTGTGGGAGTTCTGCCCTGGTCACCGCCTTGGCTCTGCTGACCGCTGTTGGTACGGCTGGGTAATTCAGAGCTTACGTCCACCGTGTTGGGCAGAGACGGATTCCTGTAGGAGACCATGGCCTGTTGTCCTGTATTTTCTGATACTGGGGCAGACCCTGGTACCACGAATTCCTGATCCAACGGAGAGCCAATCATCGGTGCGTTGAAGGTGGAAAAGAAGACATCATTGCCCATCTGGAGGTCCATGGGCATGGAGAAGTCATTCGTGAAGGAGGAGTCTAAGCCCATGGCCATGGAGCCGTTCGGATATTGAGGGGAGGAGAATGCGGATGCGGGAGTCTGGAGATTGGTGAGGGACTGATTCTGGGGAGCGAATTGGGTGTTGATGGAGAGATCGGCAAATCGACCGTTGGGCATGCCGCCCCCGGGCTGCGAAAACGAGGGAGGAGCTTGCATCATGCCGGTCTGGGGATTGAATTGGAAAGCGTCAAGATTGACGGCATTGGTGGCATCGGCGGCAAAATCGAGCATGGACAAGCGTCGTGCATCGGCGTTATCCATGTGCATGGACGTGTTGGCGTAGACGGGAAGACTCTTCCGTCGGTCGACCTTGTCGGCGTCGTCGGTCGGCAGCTGCGCTGGGCGCCCTTGTGGCTGTGATTGTGATTGTTGTGACTGCGGCTGCCGTTGCTGCTGGGGTTGTCGTCGCTGTTGTTGTTGTTGATGCTGCTGTTGCGATTGTATGCCACCAAAGCCCATGTTCATGCCCATGCCGACACCCATGCCGGCGGTCATGTCCATGTTCATGTCCACATCGACGTCCTCGGAGGTGGAAGTCGTGCCGGAGGACAGGTTGGAAGCATTAGTGGGCTGCGCGAACAGCCGCGGCGGCTGCGTGTAGGTAGGGTAGCCATTCATGACTTGAGGGAGGCGTGAGGAGGCGGATGAGGAGGAGGAGGGGGATACTAGGGCGGCGAGAGCGAGAGGTAGGGCGCAGGAGCTGCGGCTCGGGACCTCCAGCTCAGGAGTCGACGTGATGAAGTGGAAGAGCTCGAGAGGCGGGCATCGGACTTGCTGTGGCCTCGACGTGTCGAGGTCTCCAGGTGCGGGAGCGAAGACTTGGAGGTTGGGGTCGGAGGCGCCTGGGAAGGAAGCGGGTTCCAAGGGGGCAGCGGAGTCGAGGGAGATTTCGGGGTTGGAGGTGAGGTGTTCGGGGTGAGGAGTGCTATCTGATGAGTGAGTTTGGATTGGGTGGGACCTGGGCGGCGACAAGGTCGGCGGAGACGGCGGAAGAGCAGGCGAGCCGTCGGGGAGGGAGTCGAAGGCGGTAGGAGAGAAGAGCAGCGGGGAATGACCAGGAGCGGTTGGAGGGGGGATGGATGGGCCCAAAAGAAGTGGATTGTCGGAGGGAACCGAAGTGCAGGGTGGAGGATGGGGATGGGGATGGTGTTGGTGTGGCTGCCCTTGTTGGCCGTGTGAAGAGGAAGCGGGGTGCGAATTCGGCATGGAGAATCCTCCAATTCCCATCCACAGGCCACAGAAGCCCACAGAAGCCTCCCACGAAGGTTGCTGACGTCCCTCCAATCAGGGGGTCGCCACAAAGACAAAGCTTATATTACCATTCTTCAAGTTACAACGTACAGTGCCGGAAAAAGTGCACCATCTATACAGGACACAGGACAGACAAAAAGGCTCACAGTCATCACATCCGGCGATCGAGGACCGACAGCACGAATGATGTACAGTACATAGTTAAGTACCAGTTTCGACGCTATTCCCAGGCCGTGGCGGAGCAAAAGCCCGTAAAGCGAATGGGAGGAACTCTCTTCACATGAAAACGGCCCCTCGACCTCCCTTCCGTAACGACGAGTTGTTATACATAGCATAGGCCAGTCGAATAGCAGCGGGAGGTGGTCCCATTACGACGACATACGGCCAGACCAGTCGGAATGCCTCACCTGTGGGCCCAAGTGGAAAAGTCATCGACGTGAAAATGAGGCCACCATCATGACAACAGAGAAAGGCGTCGCACCAGTTGATCATGACTGCATGGGTCTTTCCCCCACTACTGCACTGTGACTGTGTACAAGCTCCCTTCCTCGAGGCCTCCAGGGCTCGCTAGGACCAATCGGCTGTGTACCGATTTTTACTGTGTACAGCCGCGTGGTAGGATGCTGTGTACGAGGTCACCACACTGTGGATTGTTGAGTGGCAAGCTTCGAACGAAGAAAGCTCCAAAACCGCAGAATTGTGGCTTTGACCTGGCTCAGACGCGCCTTGAGGGAGCTGGAGGAAGCACTTGTCATTGGCAAGACATCTGGATGTAGTGTAGACACGTGACACTATATAAGGTAAATGGTCACGTGGTGTTACAGACGAATTGGGCTAGGCGTTGCCTGGGCGGGAATCCGATCAATTGCCAAGGCCGCTCGGACCTCCGAAAAGTTCCCCATGGACTTGATGTCGCGTCTGTCTCGACGGCAGAGAACCTCCGTGTCCAGCATCGCCGCCATCATGATAATACGGCATCTTGCGGCCCGTAACGGTATGTCCCAGTATCAATTGGCCACGCTGTCGCTGACCGGAACCTCGTTAGGCCCTCGCGCGCTCGCCCGCTATGCCATCCGCCAACCCGCTAGACGCTTTTTCGCATCCGACGTCGATGCCATTGCTGCGTCGGCGGACAACACCTTCAAGCAGCTGCACTCGCTCGAAGCTCAGATAAATCAAGAGACGGGCGATCGAATTCCCTCCTTCAACCCCGACTCTGCCGGAGATGCCGCTTCGTCCGGCTCACTGTCCATTACCGAACAGTACCAGCTGCACCTGCGCCAAAAGCAGATATCCGGACACCTGGGCTCCGACATCACTCCTCATTACCAGCCACACACCCTTCTCACTCACCCCCCTTCCCCCGCCGATGTCACTCTCGAGCTCCTCCTCGCCTCTGAGGCGCACCAGGGCCATGCCACCTCCCTCTGGAACCCCGCGAATGCCCGCTACATCTACGGTATCCGCCAGGGCACCCATATCATTTCGCTGGAAGCCACTGCCGCCCATCTACGGCGCGCCGCCAAGGTCGTCCAGGAGGTCGCAAGGACGGGCGGAATGGTCCTGTTCGTCGGCACCCGCGAGGGACAAGACACCGCCGTGGTTCGGGCTGCAGAGCTTGCAAAAGGATATCACCTGTTTGAGAGATGGATACCAGGCAGCATAACCAACGGGCAACAAATTCTGGGGCGATGCAGGACCAAGGTGGTGAACGAGAAGGACGAGGAGATCCCTGGATTCGAAGAGCAGCTGGAGGAGCGCCCGGTGCTGAGGCCTGATCTGGTGGTCTGCCTGAACCCCTTGGAGAACTACGTGCTCCTGCACGAGTGCGCCCTCAACAACATTCCCACCATTGGTGTCATCGATACCAATGCTGACCCCACCTGGGTCACGTATCCCATTCCCGCAAATGACGACAGGTGAGCTATGTTGCAGTCAAAAGCATTTGAACGTCCAACTAACATGAATGCCAGTCTTCGGTGCATTCAAGTAATCGCAGGAGTGCTGGGCCGTGCCGGAGAAGTCGGCCAGAAGCAACGTCTCGAAGCCGCCGAGCGAGGCGAAATCACCTTCCGACCCGCTCAAGGCCTCCATTTCCCGGAAGTCGAGGAGGAATCCTCCTCCTCTTCGACACCTGAAACCGTCCTGGGAGAGGAATCCATCGAAAACGCCGACGAGATAGCAGGCAAGCTTGAGAACCGTGACAATCACGACGGCCGCAAGCAGGGCCACAGGGTCAAGAAATCTGCGTAAAGCGATGTGTGTTGTATGATAGGTTGTCGACTAGCATTTTGAGATGATGGGTTTATACCTCCATCTATTGTGTAGGATAGCTTGGAAGCATTTACGGTCGCATAGTTCTATGGAAAATTTATGGAATGTTTGGGGCTCGCTGTTGATGGACATGACTTGTCTGACTTGCCAATGGATCGTTTTGAGCCCGCAAATGCATCTTGCCATTTTCGGGGGTGGGGTACCACTGTGCCCTACCCGCTTGCTGTGCCGCTCGCGGACTCGTTCTACACTCCCCTACAATTAACTCAGTTCCTTAAGCTTGTTCGACAGGGACAGCTTGACGAGGCGGAGAATATGTACTTGAGCGCTGCAAGGCAAAGAGAAGGTATGGGGACCAGACTATACATCAACACTTGAAACGGTCAACAACTTGGGCATCCTCTACGCGGACGTGGGGCGGCTTGACGAGGCGGAGAAGATGTACTTGCGAGCGCTGCAAGGCTTCGAGAAGGCATGGGGACCAGACCATACATCAACACTCGACTTGCCAGAGTTGACCGCCGAGTTCAGCTCCAACAGATCACCAAATAGGTTTACATTATTGCCCTTAGAAGGCAGCGAACGAGATGCAGGGAGAACCTGCAAAGCTGATATGAGGTCAAGGAGGGAATTTTTCGGTCCTGTTAATGTTAGGGAATGTCGCGTGGTTGGTGTTGAGCCGTACCTTCCCCACTAATATGGTAGGGGACTCTAACTTTTAGCAGTTTTACAGAGGTTCAAGTGGTATGTTCATTGTCTAGCTAACACTGCGGCGTCGTAGGTGCTGTGGTACTGGGTTATTACGATAGTGGACAGATCCTAGATGTTGCCACTGCTTGTAGGGAGGCTGGCCAACCCGCTCCAGCCACACCCTTACACTAGAGAGACTATTATAGCTCTTGTAGAAGCCCGTGCAAATTTAGCAAATAGGTTTGAATTTGATGGCTTCATTGCTAGGAAAGGTCGCAGTCTTGTCGTGCTCTTGCAGTATAATTCCTAGACTTCTCTTCTCTACATTTTCTTACATGCACTAGCGGCCCTCTAGGAGTAGGAAAGACACTCACAGCTGAAGCTGTTCCTAAGCATCTTCGGCGACCTCTTTATTCCGTGAGTAGACTCCGCGCCCACGCTTTCATCACATGAAGTCTAACTACGTAGATTTCTGCTGGCGAATTGGACATCGTCCCATCATTGCTAGAAGAGCAACTTTTAGACATCTTCCAGGTTGCTAGTTATTGGAATGCAATTCTGCTTTTAGATGAAGCCGATGTCTATCTTGAGCAGCGTTCATTCTAGGACTTGACACGCAACAGCCTTGTAACTGTATTTCTCCGCAAGCTAGAATATCTAGACGGAATCCTGTTCTTAACGACAAATCGAGTGTCCGATTTCGATGAAGCAATACTCAGCTGTATCCATCTCATGATAAAATATAACGAGCTGACCAGAGATGCAAGGATACAGATCTAGAGGCATTTCCTTGCGCGGTCATGCACCTCTCACAGGGCCCTAGAGGTCCATGATAACGAACTAGAACAACTAGTTAGGAATAAGCTGAATAGACGGCAGGTAGGGTGCCTGCAGTACGTGTCTAAATCTCGTTTTACTTACAGCATACTCTTAGATCAAGAACGCTGTTTCTACAGCCCACGCGCTAGGCACGAAGGAGAAATGCAGGATGAAGTTCACACACCTTTCTAAAGCCGTGACTGTGAGCAAGGATTTCATGTGCGAATTCACTAAGGCGCTAGCCTCAAAATGCAGTAGACCGACGGCAAATAGAGTACGGGGGAAAGGACAAGAGAACCGCATAAATTAGGAAGGACAATAGAGCAATGCAGCGCGCCGGTAGGCAATAAGACACCGTAGTTGTATTCATCGCGCTCCTACTAATACTGGATGATCCCCTTCTCTCTCCGATTCGAAAAAACCAGTTACCAGGCCATCCTAAATCAATCGTTAGCATTACAACACGCACACTGCTCACATCTAACACACACCTATTAATAGACCTTATAACTCCTAATAATCCTTGGTGGGTTGACCGTATGCTCGCCTTGCCCATTTCTATAGCTAACCTGTCCCGCACAATTAGCTTGTGCGTACAATTCGAAAGTGTCGGCAAATGTGCTCTCGCTGAACACGGCGCGGTTAACAGCGCGGTTCATATTGAAGTCGTACGTCACGCAGCCTGAGTTGAAGGTGCCATGTGTGGTGACGTGCCGTCCATCCGTAAGCCAGACGGTAAGTTCCCAGGCGTTGGTGCCTGCGGTGAGGAGGAGTGGGGCAAGTATGGTTGAGGTAGTGAGCTTCATGCTGGATAGTACGATTAACAACAGAGATTAACTTTTAAGTTTTTCAAGGGACGGTTGACTGGACCCGAGTAAACCAATGGAGAGGTGCTAGAGTTGTTAAATGAGTGGAGAGCCGGGAAGGCAATATATATCCTGCTGAGAACAGCTGTTGTTAATTATATAACAAGCCGAATACACATCTATATTATTAGAACATATCAATCTCTAGGAAGAAAAAGCTGGACGGGACACATTTGATTGTACTACTGGTGAGATTGCGTGCATCTAACTTCCTTCCTCTTAGGTGGTAGTCGCCCTGTAAGGAAGGAGCTTCTGGTTTCTTATTGCAGCTAAGGCTAAGGGATAGTCAGTAGTGGTCAGCGTGCTTAGGTTTCATCCTACCATAATTTAATCTAAGAAAGATTTCCTAACGTACCTGTGTGTATCACACCGGCGAAATTCTGGGGCCACTATTAGCGAAAGGAGCTCTATGCGGAGGCCGAGCTTTCCGTGCTAAAACAAATAGTCATGAGTGACGAATCAGGTCGATTAAGAATTGTCAGTCGCAAGGTGAGGGTTACACATATTAGTCAGGTTTTACCTTCAGCTCTCCAGCCAGTGTGATACACACATTTCTAAGATTAAATTATGGTAGGACGACCAACCTCGCCCATGGCTTGCGCTGTTCATGGAGGAGTTGCCCAACAATGAGTGGATCGAACGTTCCCGGCAGCTCCCGGCCTCTGCTTCGCTCCAGAAGTTTGGTAACTTTTGCGACGTAATTTAAATAAGATATGTGATAAGGTAGGTTGGGCGGCCCTTCGTCAATGATGGTATACCCTAGTGTGGCCGTTCTTGCGCATATCTGCCGCGAAGTCTGTCAATGTGTTCTAAAGCACAGCTCGCAAACGCTTTTAATAGCCTTCTGTAGTAGAGGCGTCGCCAAAGAAAGGATTCGAGTATTGTCCGTCGACGGCAGCCCTGACGAGGGTGCTGAAGGATTGACTGACTCGCGAGGGGTACTGTCGCTGCTCTTCCGCTGTAGCTCTTAATGTGCCTAGTGTGCCATTTTCGGCGTTAGGGCCCAGGCTCTTGGTAGCGCGGACCCCGATAATATCGACATGAATGTGATGCGTCTGGATGTCTTAGTTTAGGCTCACTCAGCGGACGTGGTGAATGTCCTCATGCAATGCAGGCAAGCGGCACGGGCCGGCACAGCAACTATTCCCTCCCCTCCGCGCCAGAGGGTTAATTTGGGACCCCAGGCTTAATCCATTCGACCGTGGGATTATGGCTGTGCAGACGTTTCCAACAATCGGACATGTAGAGAAGAGGCGAGAAGGCGTGACAATAGAATCCTGCTGTCCGTCATCCATACTTCGATGTTCAGAGTGATGGAAAGCATGATAACTCCTCTCGCAGATAGAGGGCTGACCATCCCGCATCATGTGGAAACAGTCCTGAACGCTTTCATGTTGCACGGTCACTGGCGGCTTAAATTGGGTGCATGGAAGAGGTGTATTGTTTGAAGATACGGCAAATATCACTATATAGCTATATACAGTGACCGCTGTGCCAGAGTGTGAGAGAAACTCCGGCTCTACCAGTTGGATCCTAACTCGGGGGCCTTGATGGTCGAATCACTTGCTGCCCCAGCAACAGTGTCGTCTGTCTCAGACACCTTGTACACCAGCTTGACAGCTCGAACTTTACCTTCGGCATGTTCGGCAATTCTGCGCATGTCAATACAAAAGTGTGAACGGTACGCAGAAAGACCTACCCCTTTGGAATACCGGTCAGGCCGCCACTGCGAAGGGCGACGGGGTGCGGCTTGATTTTGCCCGCAGCAAGCAGGGAATTGCTAAGTTTCCAGAATTTGACGCCAAAATCGAAATGTTGCGGAATGGCGGGAAAGTGGATTCCAAATTTGTTGAATGCCTTTCCGAGGGAGGTATAGGCCAAGATGGGAGTCGGCTGGATATCTTTCCTAGGCCAAGTATCCGTGGGCAAAAGTGCGACCACCTGCACATCCTTGACACCTTCATCGGGAAGGGAGTCAGCGACGAGCTTGTAGCTCTGTTCAGTCGAGACGCAATCGAGGACGTAATGCAGGGATCCCTTCGTGTATTCTTTGATTTTTAGAGCGCAGTCAGGCTCATGGTAATCAAAGACCGCGTCCGCACCCCTGGAATTCACGAGCTCGAAATTATCGGGACTTGCGGTCGTGACGACGGTGAGCCCGGAGCTGATGAAGCGTCAGCATGTATGCGCGCGAAACATGGCCCATGGCATGGTTCGTACAGTTTAGCATATTGTATGGCAAGACTACCGGTAGCAGAGCTGCCTCCATATATCAAGATAAAGGGAGAACCTTCGGCTTGTTTGTCTCCTGGGAGTGGGAGGCCCATGGTCATATAGAGGGACTGCCCAACCGTAGTGATACCGACCCCTAAAGTGGCCGCCTCTTCGCAAGACATTCCTTCGGGGATCTTTGCAATATGCCCGTCTCGAACAAGAGCATACTCTGCAAAGGCGCTATCTTCCTCAGAACTCTGGAGAACGTTAGCTCGGCGGGATTACATGACTGGGGCTTATGGACAAGATTGGCTCCATGGGCAACGCCGTAAACGGCATTACCTTTCTTGATGTCCGACTTGCAATCTTCTCCCACATCTTCCACAATGCCGGACAGGTCACAGCCAAGGATTCCACCCACGCGGCCTGCAGCGGCAGTGTGGTGTAGATCCGTGGGATTGACGGCAAGCGCAACGGTCTTGACTTTGAAGTAATCTGGACGCATGGCCTGCTCTTTGATTTCTGCCAAAACAGCGATACCGTGTTCCTTGATGATGACTGCCTTCATGTTGACTGAGCCTGGATGGAGTGAATTGAGAAGTGAACGTTCAGAAAGAAATGAAGAAGGTTGCTGTGGTTGATGATGAAGATAAAGGACATAGGAAAGATGACAGGCTGCGCATATTTATGTAACTTTCAGAATACAGGGCGAGCACCTTGCGAGGTGCTGACAGTGCCTCAACGCCCCGCCCAACGCCGCAGGGATGGGAGGTGGATTCTGAAAGTAGGTAAGCTGGATAACGGATCGATGCGCATGGACGGCGCAGCCTTATGCCTATGTATGCCACTTGAGAAATAAAACGGGCAAACCGGATATGTTGTCCGCACCGGGGGTTGGAGTCGTTGGGGCATGGATGTGTAGGAAGAGCACGAACCGGATCTGCAGGATGAAGGGCCAACCTGCTCCTTTGGTATCCCAATGGGAATCTATCAACTCATTTTTGAACCGTTCGCATGTTTAACCAATCACTCGTGAACTTAAGACACGTACGATGTATTTGATCCATTCCAATGTTCTACAATAACAAGTCCCGTAGCGCACACCTCATTTCCTTCCTTAACCCGGCTTTGATACCGTCAACATGCCTCCTATACTGACTGTTCTTTCGTCCTGTTCCAGAACTTCTTCCCTTTAGCACCTCTAGTGTCCACTGCCATTAGTGGACCAGGGCGTGGTTTGTACGTCTTCGGTCTGACCCGGTCGACTAGTGGCCTTAGGGTCGGAAGGCTGGCGCACATTGCTGCAATAGCAAACTCGACGGAACTCCAGTTCGCAATCCCCACCAATGTTTCTTGGTTAATTAGTACTGAGGATACCATGTCTCTGCTGAGAAACTAGATGGGCTTTGTCTCGATGTGAGGTGGTTGGTGATGGTGGATAGCGATGCGGCTTTAGAACTCAGCCGATGGGCGATGGTAGCAACGCCCATATGAGTCTGTCTCACTGCGGACTCCGTCTTCTATACACTGGCAAAATCCATCACTTCTCTCAGTGCTACTTCCCCAGTGCCCTTAGAGTTAGAGTACCCCTTATTTTTCTTGGCACACACCCTCAGTGTATCTCGATAAGCAGTAGGGAATCTTAGCTGCTTTCTTTTCAACGAAACACTAGCTTATAGTGCGAGGGCGTTGCACGACGCTCTTCAATTGATCGACGCTCTTGCTGGTAGTCGTATCTTCGACCGCAGACGCGCTAGCAATTCATTAGTACGTGTCGGCCCCCCCAACGCTGCTTGCAAATACTTACCTCTCGACGGTCTGCGAATTCCTGATAGATACCGAGCCACAACTTTTGATCTGAGCAGTCCTGGCCTTCCTCAATATCCTTACATTTCGGCTGTACGCTTTGGATGGTCGAGTCGCTGGTCTTTACCCACGGCTTCGGTCGTGGCCAATCCGAGAAGTGGACAAACTTTGCCTCGTCCAGAATCTTTTGCCCGTCCCATTCCTCGTTGGTTCCGAGGTACTTTTCATGCTTGTCGGCGCGGAATTCTCCCGTCACCAAGTCATACTTCCGGTGCGGTATGACGGTACATGTGTCTTTGTAAAGGGTGTTCAGGATATCCATATCGAACCCACCGTCCTCTCTATTGCGCATGAAGTCTTCAACCTTGGCCCACTCCCGCTCCGATGGCTCTATTACAATCAACTGGGTAGAAAGAAAGGGTTGATCTATCCAGTACGCGCGAGGCATGGCTACGGGGGAAGGGGGCAGGAGGAACAATTCATCCATGGACTGAGAAAGTGTGAGCCGTAAGATTTTGTTCCATGATAGGTTGAACTTACTTGTCGAACCGTGGAATCCGAATCTAGGGATATCACTCGCTTGTACTGGGTCTGGTTGAAAGCGAGCAGTTTCGTGAAACTCTCCCTCCACGTCGTGTCCCCTCGAGCAAAGCTTTGGACCTTAATGGGCGCGAGTTTCGCACCATAAAGGTCTCTTGCTTGGGCAAGAAGCTTGCCTTCAGGATTCGCCGTGCTGCCGTCGTCTGTTGGTACATCCCATTCGTCAGGATACATCATCAACCGGTCTGCTTTGACACCGAGCCTATGCAGTGCTTCGAAGATCATGACCGAATTACACAAATAATTTGAATTCGTAACGTATTGGACGTACGCAAAATCTGACCATTGAACGGAAGAGTCGCGAGATGGGGCATGGGGTTCTGGTTCATCCTGGGGTTTTGATTCATCTTGGTGGTGCTGTACGACGTCTTGAAAGTTGGAAAGGAGTCCAAATGATCGTATCGAAACGACTACAACGGCGGACAGAAATGCAAAGGCAATAGTTGTTCTTATTCTTTTCGATTTCAACCAACATGCGAATGCGACATTAGTTCTCGGGCTTGTTTCGCCGTCCTCTGTTGTGGGAAGTACCGAGTAGCGATGGAGAGACATCCAGTTGATCGGCATCTCAATTGAACGAAAGTCTGTCGGCGCAAGGAAATAGGTGATAACGAAGAAATATGAAGTGGATTTGCAAAGCCGCGAGGCAGCAGGGTCCATGAGAGTCGACACGACCTTAAGCGCCCGCGGTAATTAGTGGACTTCGCTTCCACGCCTCAAAGCTGTGCCGCTTCCAGCTCCACGCAGAGGCCTGAAAGCTGTGCCGCAATGACGCGGAACCACGATCCCTATTATTGGACATAGGCAGCCACATGCATGTTTTGAACTAGAATCACCACCAGAACCAGGCAATTGGGTGCGCAAAGGCTGGGACTGGTCAGGGGCTCGTAAAGGTCACAATGAGGAATGTCCTCCCGCCGTATCAATCTACCAATGTCTCAAAGCGACCATGTCCGTGCAGCCAACTCTGCAAAGTGCGTTGAGTTCAGCCGCATGGCCAATAAGTAGAGTAGGGTAAGTAATAAGCTCGGACATATAGTTTCTGCCCACCATAAAGAGCTTGTATACGCAACGCTATCGCAGATCGTATTTCTGGCGTTTTCAGAAGCGATCGACACCAGAGGAAGACCGCTTTCCAGTAGAATGGATACTAGAAGGGTATTTAGGCGCAAAACCTCCACCTCATTCACGCGGGCGGGAAATGACCACCTGAAATCGGCACACCCCTTGGTCAACAATAAATACCAAACCATGTTGCCCGCGACCCACGCGTTGCCTTCGAGTCGAGCTAGCGATACAATAAGAGGATATGTGGAATCTAGATGAGACTCGAATTGAGATATGTAAAAAACTTGATGCGAAGTGATCTCAAATCATTTCTAGCAAGATTAATTAAGTTGAAAGTATTGCGGAACCTCGTGAACCGTCCAGGCCCCGAAGACTGAAGCATATCGGGGGAAGAAATTACTACAGGTGAAAGAAACACAACATCTATGGATCGTACAAGCCCTCGTGAAGCAAACGTTTCTCGTTCATCTCATTCGTGGATCATTACTATCCGGAATTTCCGTTGGAGTTGGAGGGTTGCGGTAGGGAGCCTCGACCGGGGCGGAGGGGTTTACGAAGTTTGCGCGCTCGGTTCCCGCGGGTCCCACGAACTCTGGTAGATTCCTCTCATTATGCCGGTATAACTCTTGAGACGTTTTGACATCTTGATACGGTTCGGCACTGTCCACACCGGTAGTACCACCCTCGGTCCTGTTCTTTCGGCGCCACAGTAAGACGGCTGCCGCCAGCACCGCGATAGCAGCGATAGCAGCACCAACTCCAATGCCAGCCATCGCTCCAGTTGAGAGTCCTTTGTGTGGTGGAGCGACCGTTAGGCTGGGAGTGGGGGTGGGAGTGACTGAAACGTGACTGGCCGCACTGGACCAGTGTCCCGCCCACGTTTGGTTGAAAAGGTTGGTACCAGCTGAATTCTTGTAGCCCTCAATCATTATCGCATCTCTCGCAACATCTGTTCGAGAATCTCCAAGACCATTGGCTGATACGCTAGCTCCAGGTCCTGGTGCCTGAGCAAGCCAACTGTATCCTGTCCCCCAATTGCGTCCAAAGAAGGCTGCCTGTAAGAAGGCGCGGCCTAAGACTGGTGGTTTGCTGTCCGAATCGAAGGGAAGACAGGGAAAGTATTGGGTTGGTGTGTTCGTAATGGGTCGTTCGAGAGTGAGATTGAGTAGGGCAAAGGGAACTTTTATGACGACAACATTGCTGGATCCTGGCGGTGGGGGGAAGGTGAAGCTCAAGTAAGCTGGCGAAGCGACAATCTTCTTGTAGTTGAGATCGTTTACGTTCCAGGTGTAATACTTCAAGGACACGTTAAACGTGACCGGAAGTAACTTGGCGAGCCCGTCGCATGTCCTCCCTGGCAAAGCCAAATATGGGTTCAGGGGATCGATTGTGACGTTCCTTCGCTGGGTCTGTCCTGAGCTGTCGAGAAAGAGGCCAGACTTATTGGTAAACGGGAATGGAGAATCGCCATCTTCAACCCCGATACCAATATCCAGCAAGTCTACCGTTGATTCGCTCTTAAAGGATGTGACTGGATCAATGACGCGGCCCTTGTTGTAACCTCCAAAGACAAGAGATCCGGGGTAATTAAAAGCCGCAGAGCCGATATGAAGCCCAAAAGAATAGGACGGGATTTCACCGTTGTCATATAAGCCCCCTGGGAATGTCCAGGCCGTGATTCCAGAATGAACTTTTTTGGGGTCCAAGGTGAAGAACTGGCTGGTTGCTTCGGCGCCCAAGGACAGTCCGCCCAGTGTGATGCCCCCAATCTTTCCACTTGGGTATATCATTTTCCCCGTTTCCACGTACGCCTGAGTGGAATTGTACACCGTCTTTCCCGCTATCGTGGTGGCCATGTATGTTCTGCCAGAGAAACTAATATTGAGCCCATAGGATGGTTCGTCACGGGTGAATCCTTGACTGATGGCGGTAAGGTTGGAGAGGTCGTTCGGATCTGGTTCCCAGAGTCCGCCACTTCCGCATATTGAGTTCGGATACGGTTGACAGGCCGCGGGCGTCAACGAATAAGTTTCCCAAGTTCCGCCCGGATAGACATCGATGTCGGAGTGATTCTGTGTCCCGATGGTCCTGGTAGTGTTGAGGCCCCCTAAGGTGATCGTAACGGCTTGCCAAGGTCCGTCAGGACCATATTGCTTTGGACTCCATGGAACGTCGAAGTTCTGCGCAGCAAAAACCACCGAGGATGGAAGGAAGATTGCCACAAAACGGGTGATGAAGCAAGCTTCTAGAGACCTCATGTCTTGGGCGGGTGGACCAATCCAGCAGGGTGATTACGACGTTGGGACAAATGCAACTTCAAAGGAGTAGATAGCAATAAGAGACCTCCGCATGGAACTTCCGCATCAACGGACAGTTGTCGATAGGTAAGGGGAGGTTAGTGAGAGAAAGGCTGGGGCTGTCGGACGAGTGCATTGATACCGATGGCATCTGCATGCCCCAGTGTGCCGTCTCGTGGCCATGCAGGGTGGAAATGTTTCGGATCATTGTTTGGTTTTATTCGATGTTCAAGCGAATATGCAACCCTACTGCATGGGCAGTTTAGCGCTGAGGGAGTCCTTGGGGGGCCCCTTTTGTCTCCGTGAAAGTTGAGGACGCCGTGTGCGGCACAGCACGGCGGCCGAAACAGTGTTAGAGAGGTTGAGAACGTTGAGAACAGACCGATAAAACCTGCAAGTGGCACAGCCAGCGGCACGGCAATGGCACAGCAGGAGGACGGCCAGAAGCCCCTTTGTGACCCTTGTCGTTGGTCGCCGTCCAGTTGAGGTGGTTACAGCTTTATGTACTCGCGCTTCATCCTCGCCACGGAGTACTGGGTTTCCAGATATTGCAGTCCGTCTTACCGACCAATAATGGAGACGGGTTGCTGAGGTGTTCTTTTTCTTTCTTTTTACACCTACGATCAGGATCATGGTGATTCAAAGACCTACATGGTCTCCGTCCGTGCCGCATCGCAGAGTCATCTCAAACTTGTTTGAGTCGAGCCACTACAGTACTAGCCAAAGTTAGCCAAGTTGGTGCACACGATCTCCGCGATGCCAAAGACTCGTGAGAATTACTCACCACTAATAGTTGGAGCGCGTACAGAGTGCGTCGATAACCTTCGAGGAGCTGATGGATGGACGTGGGATGTTGGGCACGAGATGGAAGCCGGGACAGCGGACAGGCCTGGGCGTCAGGCGCCACCTGCAGCGGCGCGTATGACATGGTCAGAACTGTAGGAGCCCGGCGCTTCCCCTCCGCGCGTAACATTTTGTGTCACTAGGCGCGCCTTTTGACACTACACTGACGAATGCTATGTACTCCATAAACCTGGAAATAAAAGGCGAGTTGAACGCGATATTAGCGTCTGCGTTAGCAACTGTAATATGACGGATATAACTACGAGTTCCGCGGCAGCTAGGCAAGATTTTTGAGCAAAGTTGTTAGAGGCCAATACAGTTTAAAGTACTCAGCAGTGTGATGGATTTCACCCTGGCTCTCCAGGGCTCCATTCCAAAGGTTCTCTCCAGACCTCGGGATGCAGCTGTCTGGATATAGTCACGTGACCCAACTTCAGAGTAGAGTTGCTCGTTCCCAAGCTCGCTCTTGTAGAAGGAAATAGACAAAATCAATTCGGATCCTTAGGCTCTATAAGATATACGGAAGCCTATAGCTAAGCCACCTAGTCACGTGTTACGTACGGTGCCAAGTACTCTGTGGATCACCAGATCCCACCCACCACCTTCCAAGGTTGCAACCTCTAACCATCTAAGGGCTCTGGACTATCTGTAAGGTTTCGTCGACATTGCGAATAGGCAACGATGAGCTTTCGCAGATAGCAACTCTCTCTTCAGACTCCAATACCTTAATGTAAGTCGTATTCAGTTTCCTAATTATAACTCGCTGTTGTCCAAGACCGCAGTCGACGCTTGGGCCCTTCAATCGTTTCAGCGCATTCATATGCTAGTACTGCTCCCCACCGACGTCATATCAACAGCTCTCCTACTCTGTTGCCCGACTTCTCGGACTTTGCGATTTTTGTCTCCGCTAGACGTCGCTCTCATTTCCCCTTGTTTGGCATGAGATCTATAGATGTCGTTCCAACATTTCCAATGCTCATATCATTTGATCTGTCCGGCTGCGTACCAGCCTTGCATAGCTACTGTAACTGACATATCATGGGCGAACAGCGGACTATCGGCCTGTTCTTCGTCTGAGATACAGTCATGGAACCGCATAGGGTACCGCTTGATACCCCTCCGCCCAAGCCAACACCGGACCACTTGCGTTATGTCGTGAACAATTACCCCCTCATTGACAACCATGCACATAACCTTCTGCTTCCATCCCACATTGACACAGTCCCCTTTGAGTCCATCACATCCGAAGCTCAGGGTCGCGCACTCAGAGACACCTTCAAGTCGCTTTCTCATTTGCGAGCTGCGCGCCAGCTCCGCGAGCTGTACAAGTGCGCCGAGGATGCGACCTGGGAAGACGTCCAGGAGCAGAGGCAGGAGTGGCTGAGGACGAATCCTGAAAAGCTCTATGAGGAATGTTTTGCTGGTACTCACGCACTGTTGATGGATGACGGTCTCCCGGGACCAGATACCGTCTACGAATATAACTGTAAGCACTCAGGAGGCCAGCGCAAGCGGGGGAAGCTTACCAAATCCTGTTCTAGGGCATGATCGATGCACAAAAGCGCCTACCAAGCGCATTGTCCGAATAGAGCCCCTAGCCGAGCGCTTGATGGAAAGCATCATTCAAGAGGCCACTGAATCGGATCTGGACGATCCCGAGTACTTTGCAGAAACCTGGCTTTCATTCACTGAAGACTTTGAGCGCGAAATCAAGAATGCTATCCGGGACGACGACGTTGCAGGCTTCAAAACAGTCATCTGCTACAGGACAGGCCTTGATATCGAGCCCGACTACGTGCGAGCAGCTAAAGAGGTCGGGGTCCCCTTTGAGCGCTATGTTGCCCGCAGTATCCGCAGGCGAAAGTACAGGCTGGAGAGGAAGGCTTTGAATGACTACTTAGTCTTGCGGACGCTGGAGATTCTGTCCGAGCGGCTTCCAGAGCCTGGCGGATTCTGCAAGCCGCTGCAATTCCATACGGGCCTGGGAGATAACGATATCAACCTCCGTGAAGCTAATCCGGCCTATTTGCAACCGCTGATTGAAAACTACCCGCATGTACCGTTTGTGCTGCTCCATTCCGCTTACCCGTACACCCGACAGGCCGGATACCTCGCCACGGTCTATAAGCATGTCTATCTCGACATTGGCGAGGTGTTTCCCATGGTCAGCAGAGATGGCCAGAAGGCCATTTTGCGACAGTCTCTGGAACTCGTCCCCGGGAGCAAGTTGTTGTATTCCACTGACGGCCATTGGTTCCCGGAAACCTACTGGCTTGCAAACAAGCAGTTCAGAGAAGTGTGGTTGGAGGTATGAACTATCATACTTTTCGGGCTTTGTAGTCACTGACAGATCCCAGCTACTGACGGATTATGTGCAACAAGGGGAGTTGACGCCTCACCAAGGTATCAATCTCACCAAGGACCTCCTCTTCAATAATGCCAATTATCTATACAGGCTGGGCTACCAAGCGGATTTTAAAGAGATGGAAGAACCCCCAAAATCGTTAGCCTGGCGCTCGCAGGTCGAATCTCCCATCCAGCCCACACCACTTCCCACACGTCCCAAATTCCTCGATACAGAAGTAGGAAAACAGGAATCCCCCACCTTCCCGCCTCCCCCCAAGAAGCCCCAAGTCTACGACATCACGCTCTTTGAGAACTTCATCAGTGAAAATCCCACTACCAAGTTCATTTACGTTCAGTGGCTCGACTACATGGCCACCCTCCGCGCCCGCATCCTCCCAATCAAGGAATTCGAACGCATGATCCGCGCTGGGGACCGCATCAGCATTTCCCAGGGGAACACGGGGACGCTGCAAAACGATACCGCTACCCCAGTAATGAATCCCGTTGGGCATATATACGTCGAACCTGACCTGCGGTCTTTGAGACGCACGCACCAGCGGGATCCGCTACCTTCCGCTACAGTGCTGTGTTTCTGGCGTGACGAACAGGGACGACCGATGCGTTCGTGCCCCCGGTATAACCTGGAGGTTCTGCTGAACGACCTCAAATTCAACCATGGGATCGAACTCGTCTGTGGATTCGAAATCGAAGTCACCTTCCTCAAGCGCAACGAATCCTTCTCTGGTCAATCGTCCAAAGGCAAAACACCCGTCTACCCCACCGAACCGCCTCGCAACGACAGCAACGAAGAAGATCAAGACCCCTACATCCCGCTAACCAGCACCCACGCCTGGGGCACCCTCACCCCCTCGGACTTCCTCTCCCTCCCAATGTTGGCCGAAATCGCAGACGCCCTCTCCCACACCTCCATCGAAGTCCAACAATTTCACAGCGAGTCCGGCCCTGGGCAGTATGAATTCGTCCTCTCCCCCCTCCCCGCCCTCCCCGCCATCGACGCCTTGATCCAGGCCCGCCAAATCATCTGCCAGATCGCGGCGCTGCACGGTTTACGAGCTACCTTCCATCCGCAAGTTTGGCCAGGAAGCGCTGGGACGGCGGCGCATGTTCATGTCTCCGGCATCTCGGGGGAGAAGGAGATGCCGTTCTGGGTTCAAGGCGTCTTGGGCCATTTACCTGCCCTATGCGCCTTTACGATGCCCGAGGCGGAGAGCTATGCGCGCGTGAGGGATGATAGCTGGACGGGGGGCACGTGGGTTGCGTGGGGCACGCAGAACCGGGAGACGCCGCTAAGGAAGGTGGAGAGTGGACGGTGGGAGGTGCGATGTATGGATGGGTTTGCGAATATCTATTTTGCGATTGCCGGGGTGGTAGCGGCGGGGATTTTGGGGTTGACGGGCAGGGTTGTTGAGGAGGCGAAAACCAAGGAGAGGGAGAAGGTGGAGGAGAGCGGACAGAGACAGGGCTACGACGTTGGTATTCTTCCACCGCCGCCGCCTCTCTCGCCGCTTGCGGATCCATCTTCCCACGCGGAAGAGACGGCAAATACTGAACCGCCCGCAGCGCCCACTGCCTCGCCTCCTTCTCCACCCGCACCAGTCTCTATCCCTCCATACCCCATCGACACTCCCCATCCTCCCAGCACGCTCACCGCATCCGACCGCGCCTCGTACGGGATTACGCAGCGCATTCCGCGTTCCATTGACGAGGCTTTGTCGGCGCTGGAGAAGGACACGGCGCTTAGGGAGATGATGGAGGATGTTGTGGACCCGTATTTGGTCATGAAGAGGGCTGAAGGGGAGATGTTGGGGCGGATGGGGGATGGGGAGAGGAGAGTCTGGTTGCTGGAGAGGTATTAGGGCAGGTTTACCTAGGAGTAGGGCCTGGGAGCGGAATGAGTGGGTTGGGGGTGGCTGATGGGCGATCGTGAGATTGGGGGTAATGGAGTGTGGGTTTCAGACAAAGGAGTGATGACCTCTCCCTGTTCTATCTTATGACTATGTATGCATGTTTCTTCTTCAGATCATTTACATTTGCATTCCTACTCTCCCTCGATTCATTGCCTCACCATCATAGGTAGTTGTTGGGTAGGGAGACAGTGGGACGTCCCTAGTGTCGTTACACTTTTACTGTTGGACCTCAGAACCATGATCACGGCCCCATCCTCTCAAACCAAATCAACTCCTCAATCTCGGCTTCAAGATGCAGACCCATCCCAACAGCCCTACCATTCTCCAATCTAAACTCCGCTTTCAAAGCATCATCCCCACCCTCCAGCCAATCGCTCAAGTGGGCAATGTACTTCGTCTGCCCACACACGTGCTCGAACCACAGCGTATACCCCATCGATCGATCCGTGGCATCTATGAAGAGTTTGTCGTCTTTCACCTGGACGGTTAAGCTGTGGTATCCCGGGTTCCAGAACTCCCCCGTGTATGCGGTAAGGGGCGTTCCCTGTGGTTCTACTGCTCCGACATCGGGGAAGAGGGTTTCTGCTTCTGAGCTACTTCCATGCACACCGTCACTTAGCTCATCCCCAGATCCGGAAACATCAGTCCAATCCGGTCGTTCTGATTCCGGCACTCCCATCACCTCATCAGTAAGTTCTCTCGCCAGGATCGTAGCAACCGCTTCCGCCTCACTCGAGTTCCCAAAGATGACACCACCAAACCGAAACTCAGGCACGAAGAAATGGGTGCTCCCAAACCCAGGTATGTTGCCCTCATGGGAAACGACCCTGTACCCCCGATAGTAGAAAATCTCCCACCCGGCACCGTACGCTTTCGGCGTCGTCAACGGCTCCAGGTCCGTGGCATCGGGGTTCTGGAACGCCCGAAGTTTAAGCAGCTCGTTGTAGATTTCCTCGTTGATGGGGTTGCTGCGATTCATCATCGCCTGCACCCATTTCACGTAGTCGTTCACACTCGTAATGATAGATCCCGCGCCTTGCCCCTCAGGACAATCCGGACTCTCGAACCCGATGTACTCCTCGCTGTCATCCTGCCAGGAATACCCAGTAGCGATCCGGTCACCAAGCCCCTTGGCTCGAGCGCGTGAGGGTTGGAGATTCGTCGACTGCATATCCAGCGGTTGGAAGAAACGCTCACGTAGGAAATCCGCGAAAGGGCGGCCGCTCGCCGTTTCCACGAGATGCGTCGCTACCGTGTACATCATGTTGCAGTAGATGTACTTCGACCGAATCGGCGCGGCGAGTGGTAAGTTCCGCAGGTTCCGCGTGATGGACGCTGCGTCGTCGGGGCGTGCTGCTCTGGGACTCAGGTACGAGTTATCGTGACTGTCCTCGTCAGCCATGAAGGCCGTTGAAAATTGTGGGAAGTTTGTGGTGTGTTTACGGTGCCATTCCCGTCCTGTGGCTAAGGACATCTTCAACAGTGACACCGTCCGTGTATGCCTGCTCCGGCATCACGAAATCGCCTGGTAGGAGACTCGACATGGTCGCTTCGTACTGCACTGCGGGATACCGTTCGTTGTCGCTGACTAGTAACGCTACGGACGCCGCTGTTAACGACTTCGATGCTGACCCGATGTCGAAAAGGGTGTCTGCTGTACATGGCTTTGGCGGGGAGAGCGATGCTAATCCATATCCTGCAGAGAATGTCGTCTTGTTGTGCACGATTGCAATGGCGAGGCCGGGTACATGGTGCTTTTGCATCAGCTTCTTTACATGCGCTTGGAAAATTGGAGAGTGAAGACGATCCATCACAGATATACCCTAGGGTACAAAGTAGGCTTCAAACTTTTATGATCAATCGCTGGGTGGCTTTCCCAGCTGTGCTTCCTCCCGTTCAGCGAAGCATAAATGGCGATCTGACCCTTATAGAGTGAGGACGATGGACGATCTTGGTTAGTTTGTTCTTTGATTCAAATATCTATTCGCTGCCTAAATGCAGGTGGCTCAGAAGCTCAGAGCCACGTAAGCGGCTGCTTACTTCTAACTACCTAGTTATATCATTATTCTGAAAACTTATTAGGCGAATGCATTCTTACTGGTACATAGAGTATATATAAGTAGGTATCTCAGTGCTCTACAACTCCAACTCCACCAGCGTAATATGCTGCCCAAATCCATACGATCGATATACAATCCCTCGGATTCCCTCCTCCCTTTTTCTATGTAGGGATAATATAAAAAGTGAAAAGAAAATGCCACAAATGCCCAGATCCCGCTCCAAATACAGAGCCAAACACCTATACGCCGCATGACACCCATGTACAACCAAGATCATCCATCAAAGCACTGGCAATCCGCAATATTTCCGCCAATCCTCCAGCCACTCACCAACGACGGACACTTCCACGCCACATCCACCTTACTGCACTGGAACAGCAAATTCCACATCCGCTCCAACACATACCCAAATGCAGGTCTGTCCATGGCATCTTCCTGCCCCCGCAGAAACTCCGGCTGGTGAGCCCAACTCTCTGGATTAACGAACGCCTCGCGGAGCTCTTCATAGACGGATTTGGGCACGCCGCGGATCCGCGCGGCAGAGACGACGAATTGCCCCTTATATGAGAGGAGGACGTCGTCGCACTGGGTCGAATTCGTAATTCTCGCATGGATGTCCGGGAACAGGTGTGTGTGGTCGTAAAAACCGTATTGGTCGGCGCAGGTATGGCAGTCGCACACGTTGCCGCTCCAGCCTAGGTTGAGCATACCGGTTCGCCCGGGAATATAGTAGTTTCTAACTCTGGGGTAGAATTCGCGGGGGTTATGGACGTCGGCCTGGAGGAAGAAGGTCTGCTGCGCAAGAGCGTCCCACTGCGTGATGATGTGGTGGAGGTATGTTTCTCCTTCGCGTCCGACGTTGGGAAGGATAGTGACCTTATTGGCCTTGGTGAGTTGCTTGATGTTCGCGGTGTTCGCGTCTTCGTCCTTAACGTAGATCCGCACTCTTGCGCTTGAAAGCCCCTGCATTTTGCGCAGGGTAGTGATCAGGGTCTTTACCTCGGAGATAGGCTCCTTGTACATGCTGATGACAATCTCATTCGTCACAGGGGAATGGTAGCCGCGGTCAAGAATGGCTTTGTCGCCTCTCATTCTGGCCAAGCCGGGAAAGGAACGCACTGCGTCCTGGAAGTTGAGGCAGAGGAACACTACCCACAAGGACAGCACCACAACCGTGGCCACCCCAAAGGAAGAGTACCAAGCGGGTCTCTCGTTGGTGACTGCAATCTCCGTTTCGTCGGACCAGTCAGAATCATCCGAGGACGCACCTCGCTCGTAGTCGACAGGATCAAACTTGAAAGAGTTCTCCACTTTCGCGTACGCCACGGTATCTTGCTTCCAAGCGCGCATATTATCCCTAAAAGCACCCCCGCCGCAACACAGAATCGCGACAACGAATGCAATGATCTGGGCATATGTAGTGTAGGAGCGGCGGATCGTAAACGAGGAGTACAGGCCGGCGACGGCAGCCAGAATGATGATGGTAACAAGATCGCGGATCCGGGTCTCAGAGCTCTTTGTAGCTGGCGGTTGGTGCTCCGATGGCAGAGACGGGAGCAGGATCGATTTTCCGATGGCCAGAGCCGTAGAGGTAGACAGGACGTTCAGTATTACAACCAACGCATACTTCAGATGGAATATCTCCAGCATCATCCCGACCGTCGTATCAGTGAAGCAAACCAGCCATAATCCAGTAAGGACGAAGCTTGTATAGCAAAACACCAGATTGAATCTTCGAACGTCGCTTTCGCTCGTAGCGATTCTGTCGGCGCTCTTGGAATACATGGCTTTTGCGGCGCCCGTAAGCAGGACGGCGGGGATCGCTGATTCGAGCCCCTTGACCATGAGTCTGTAGTCGCCGGCGAGTATGGCACAACAAGCGAAGAGAGAGAAGCTTAGCAATATGTAGTCCTGCGTGCGGGACTTCCGACTGCTGATGATGGAAAGCAATAGCTCAACGAGGCAAGCGACGGTCTTTATATCACGTCAGTGATGTAGTACCATGAGTTCAAGGCGGAACAACGTACGGAAAGCATAACGAGAGCAGTCAAGTTGGGGAAGTGCAGTACGGCTTGGAGCGTACTGACAACCGCCAGCGCCATGAGGCCAGCCAGGAAGATCTGGTATGTCCGTGAAGACTTTTGCTGGGATCGTGAGCCATCACGATCTCTTCTTCGCCGGCCTCGGTGGTCCAATATGGTGTAGACAGCTAGGGGACTCAGCTGGAGGAGGTGAATGTGGACAGGATAGTTGAGGTGTGCGTTTACGAAGAGGTACTTTGACGTCAAGAGGGAAGTCCCTGAGCATATAGTCCAAAGTAGGCGCGACTGACGTGAGGGGTTCCAGAAGGCTGAGGAAGAGGTATAGGACCCGAGCCCGGGCTTGAAACTAAGCTCGGGGTCCATGCCGAGGGGAAGGAAGGGGAGTGAAGGACAAAAGAAAGGGACAAGAGGACATCAGGCACTGAGGTTCCAAGGCTTGGGAGACACGGGAGGATGACCGTGGTGTCGATCCTCGCGTCCCGCCACTGGGAGAAGGAGCGATGAGGCGCGGGGTGCAGGTGAAAGGCACTGGAGGAGAGAAAGACGTCTGACGGCGAAAAAGATGCAACGTCCCTCCCGCCTGGTCGGGGCCCTGGACAGAGGGACACGGTCATCTCAACATGTCTGCGCCCACATCTTTGCGGCTGTGTGGTTGCCTGGGTTGGGTGTTTGTGCCCCGGGCACCCCAGATTGGCAAGTCAGCTGGGCGTTTGCGTGGGACTTAGCCATGTCCATGTCCGTATTGTTGGGCTGTGCATGGATGGAGGAGGGGAAGAGGAATATTACACTCTTGTTACAATTTAGCCCGCGGGACGCAATTGGCCCTACGGCCACGTAACCGTGGATCACAATAGCGACTAAGCGAACAACGTCCAAAGCCTCAGGGGTTTCGTCTCTGTTTTCAGACTCTTACTGAGGTTTAGCCCCCACCATGTTTTTGAAACCGTGAACAAAATAACGAGATCTCGCACAAATAGACTACATTTGGTTACTGTCCTCCATAAGTCGATCCCCTGTCAGAGGGGATCCAATGTACTGGTATCGCTGGAAGCCTTTCGCGCGAGAGGAAAAAAGAAAAGTATGTGACACTCCTAGGCAATATGAGCCGGAAAATAAGCGATTTGACAAGTTTACCGCCTACAAACAACAATAATCGAGCGTAAGAATGTAACTGTTGAACCACACGGGGTCCAACCTCACAATTTTCTTCCAAACCTTCAACGTCCCCATACGTTTCACCGCGCTCGCATAGGGCTGTGTACTTAGCGTTGACTAAAAAAGACCCTTATGCCCCGCACAAGCAATCCTTC
This sequence comes from Westerdykella sp. P71, assembly GCA_019022765.1. Lineage (NCBI taxonomy): Eukaryota > Fungi > Ascomycota > Dothideomycetes > Pleosporales > Sporormiaceae > Westerdykella > Westerdykella sp. P71. Next base: position 15,868 of record JAFHBW010000118.1, on the reverse strand, counting down.
GGGAGGGCTAACAACGTACGCTTATGGGAAAAAGGAATGGCTCTAATGCATTAACGGGTATGGTCGCCGTCAATTGGACCCTGAGCCCGTCTGCCGAGGTGATCTTGTCTGGGGTTGGTGGAGTGGCGCTTAAGCTTCAGGGGCTAATTCAGATCTGCCGCGGAGTTTGTGTTAACCTCCCGCGAGCTCATGAATTGAGTTTGGAGAAAAGTAAAGATTCAAAAGACTCGATTCAAGCGACTGCATACGAAACTCGTCCGATTATAAAAATGTTATCGACTTCAACAATAGAATGAATCTGAAGGGGAAGAATAGAAAAGTTCGTAATTCGTCACGCAGCTCAATTTCGCAACCAAAAACCTCCCAAGCCAAGGTGGAAAAACGGCATCAGACCAGGACAACGACATCATCCCAAAGCCACAACTACTCCCAAGGACCCAATTACCACCCTCCTCTCACCCTCCTAACCTTCTCCTTTCCACCCACTCTTCCACCTGTGACCCGTCTCGCCCATCTCCTGAGCGCCCACCCCCTCGCAACCGCCTGGAACAGCATCACCGCCCGTTCAAGCTCCTCTCTCCTCCCAGCCAACACACCTCTCCACCGTCTCTGTAACACCATGGCCGCAGAAACCAGCCTTTCCCGCTTGCGTGCAACGTCGGCGCACGCAGATGCAAGCCGCATGAGGACAACGCGCTTGTGAGCTGTTCGTCGCGAAAGATGGCGGCGATACGCGCGTTGGATTACGGATGCGGCACGGTGAGTGACGGACAAAGGGAGGAGGCGCGACGCCAGGAACGCGAGCGTGATGAGAGTAAAGTCGCGGGACGGGATGGTTTTCTTCTGGTTCTGAGGTGTAAAGAGTGCGATGAAGGACGAGGAGCAGCCTGTGGCCTGGAGCTTGGCCGCTAGGGAGAGTTGCGTCTTGCCATTTTCCGTTGAGATTGAAGAAGGCAGGTAGGTGTCGACGATACTCTCTAAGACGCGTGGGTCGGAAAACGAGGTCGTGAGGTTGGACACACGCAGGCCGTGCAGCCGCGCAATGCTACGGGACCAGGACAACAGAAGTCGTTTATGGTACTCCAGGCCCTGCAGCTCGAACGTCGCCTCTTCGTCATCATCCGAGTCCAAATCTCGTTGCGCGTAATTGTCGCGCTTGCTGTACCAGCATTCGCTGAAACGCTCCGTTTCCTTGACGAGTTGGGGCCAGTCAACGAGCGTGCTGAGACCACATTTCCCGACGAGAGCCCAGAGGAGGCTCAAGGTCTTTTCGCGGTGTCCGTCAACGATGTCTTCGGCATTGATGCCCTCGATAGCTTGAGGTGGGATCCCCCGCATGCCCACCAGCGCTGACAGCGCAACTTGCACATTGTATAGCTTCTGTGGACGTCCGATACTTGGGTATTTCAGGTGCTGTGACAAGACCCATCTCTCCTTCTGGCCGGGATCAAAGGCGCTGGTCAGAAGTTCCCCAGTCGGCATTGAAATGGTGACAGTATCCTCGCCTCCGTCGCTCAAAGCTACCGGCCTATAGAGCAACAACTCGACAAGACGAGTGAGCATAACGCCGTCCCTGAGGTCGATCGCAATGTTTTCAATGTGGTAGGTGTACTCCTCGAGAGGATACTGTACATGTTCGACTTTGTAGTTGAAGTGGCCAAGCGGTCGCGTAATGTCTCCCACTGACGGCAAAAGCATAGTACCCAGTGCGTGGAGGACTTGTTCAGAAGTCTTGTGGGGTGATGTGGCCTGGAAGAGGCAGTCGGTAATGACACCCTGAGTCTTCGCCTTGTCCAAGAGCAGGATCAACATAAGACTCCGCAGCATAGTGCGTCGCCACGCCCAGCCAGGCGACCCGAATTCTTCGCTGTGATCGCCGCGTGTGATGTTGGCGATACTACCCGCCCCACTCTTGACCCGTGTAGCATCTTCGTTGCGTATGAAGAAGGTCTCTAGAAAAGCCTCGATAGCTCTTCGTTCCGCACGTACCTGGCGCGAACCATCCTCGGAACTCGTTGATCCGCTGGATAGCCTCGATGGAACGGCGATCTTCCGACCAACGATAGTTTCCCCCGCAGTGCGCAAAGCAGAAAGGTCATAAGTTTTGACCCATAGGTTCAGATATTTCTTGCGCAAGCCCAGGTCATCCTTGAGCCGAACAGACTGCCCCAGGAGATCTTTTGGTATGCTCAAAGCGCCACAGCCTAGAGAGGCTTGCAGACGCTTGTGCAAAAGGACCATGGCAGGTTCTTGATAGATAGCGAGCATCTTCGGGCGGAGATCTTGCTCCGAGGAACTGGCTTCGGGAGCGGCATGGGTGGAATCGAAGACCGAATTCAGGAGCTGCGTGATAGCGACTTCTTGATAGGTGAGCCAGTGATCTTCGTAGAGCTCGGGTCGAACCAAGTCTTCTGTCAGTAAGGGGTATTTCTCACGCGGAGGCTGGGGTTGCCCCACGATATGGAGCATTGATATCTTCGTAGTTTCCCGACCTTTGCTTCGTGTTTGACGCAAAGCGGATGGTGGAGATCCGTCAACATGGAATGGCGACGACGACGTCGGGGCCTGCACTCGGGCTGGTACCCTCTTTCTTGTGACAGGTTTCGCAGTGGAGGTCGTAGATGACTTTTGTGAAGCTGTACTGTTAACCTTGGCCTTGATGGATTTCGCAGGCGACCCATCATAGCTGTTCCGAGACCGCAGTCGTTTTGGAGCAGCATCCGCTTTTGATTTCGTCTGGCTCGTCTGAATTGGTCTGGAAGAATTAAAGTGAACCCTCGATGCTTTCAACCCAGGTTTCTCCTCTTTCTTCGTGAAGTTGATATCAATTTCCAGAAATCCGGGAGGTACATTCTCCTTCCCGGGCCCTGACCCGAAAACGTCCTCCACAAAGGGTGCGGCTTGCAGCGGTCTTTTTATCTCTCGCAACGGACCGCGCTTTGGTGGAGCGGCCAACGACTTCCGTGGGTCTTTCTTCTCTTTCTTCAACGCAGAGACCAGGTTCTCTGGTTCCTCCTCCGACAGGGTAACGAGGTCCAGTCCAAAATTTGGCGATCTCACTCTGGGGTTCCGGCTTCTCTGTATCGATTGTCCAGGGTGGATGGTCATAATAGTGGTATCTTCAGATGGGACGTAGATAGTCCTTCGGCGTGGATCCTTGCGCGGGCCCTCCCTCCTCAGCTCCTTCTGCTCCAGTATATCTTCCCGTAACTGTACTGTGGCATTTCCAGCGGCTTCTTCTCTTTCCAGTAATAATTCCGAGACGCGACGGCGATGTGGCTTCGCCAGGTGTTGCTTCGGTGCCACCGCTGGTATCTTCTGGGCCGGTTGCGCAAGAAGTGTGCTTCTGCTCTCCGCTACAGTCCTGGGTAATATCGATGTACGGCTCCTCCGCTTTATTTCGGCCCTTTGCTGCTGTTCCTGCTTCTCTTCTTCCTGCGCGACATCCTCGAATATATCCATGGCGGGATCGAAATTCGTCCTGCGCGATGCGCGCATCGGTCTCCTCGGCTTCGCATGTCTGAGATTCGCTTGAAATTCGGTGGTGTAGTCTAGATTTGTTGTCGTGTCCTCTGTCGCATATGCCGGCGCATAAATGGATGAACGGCGACCATGTTCGGTGTAGCGACTGCTGTGGAGGAGTAGGTTGGGCGCTGGACACGGCGTTGCATCTGCATACCGGCGCATCGTGATGTGTTCGCTGATACGGAAGGGGGGCAAAGCGAGTGTCGACTCAGGTATGGTGTCGTTGCCAGTTGTGATGAGGTTCAAATGCCAGGGAGCCAGGAATGCCCCATGCATATGAGAGGCACGGACGCGACTGGCCATGGACGCGACGATGTTATTGATTTGGTTGTGCGGGGCAACCGAACACTAGCCACACTCTCAGCCACAGTGAAACGACTACCTCATGCATCCGTGGACGGGAGAGGAGCCGTACAACGTGGCGGAACCTCCTCGTCCTGCACAAGGGTATTGCTTATTTTTTTTCTCGTAGGTGAAGACAGAATGTTGTAAAAACGCTTTTTGACGTTTGAGTTCTATACTAACGTAACCTACAGTACTGTACGTAGCCTCGCAATCAAGACTCAACAAGATCCCGAGTCAAGCGTATCCTGATATCTAGGGAGCGATTATGACCGAGATACAAAAGGAACACAAGGTGTAACCCCCCCGGCCTGCAGAGTTTCATATCGCTACTCCTCTCTCGGGGCGAAAACACAGCCCTATCCGCAGGTTGTGTCCGTTTTGCTTTCAACAACGATATCGCCTGCAGTACGGAGAACACTACACATTGGCCTTACCATAACTAACCATGCTTCAGAAACTGCCTAATCCACCTCAAGAATGACCTCCAGTCGGCCGCCTATTTCGCCCATAGACGTCTGTACAGGCAAAAAGCAAAATCCCAAAACCTATCGACACCACAAGGGAACCTCCTCACTCCTCGAAACCGCCCTTCGCAGCTGCATCTGGAACATTGAGCACTTTGTACCCGAGACCTTCGCCGACGTGCCCTGGATAATCGCTCGTATCATCCACGACAGGCTCAAGGAGACGTAAGTACAGCAATACAAAATCAGTTATCTGTCAAGTGGTTACATTCGAATGGCAAACACTAAGCACTAAGACCACTGCTAGAGACACACTGACCCCCCGAACCTGGAGCCTCTTCCGCAAACTCTACACGCACTCCGTCTCCCAAACCTGCCACATCAACATCCGGCGGCCCTCCCCCCGCCTCTGCGTCTCAGCCATCACCCTCCCCCTCTCCCACCTCTCCCTCTCCCATCTCACCATGCTCTGGGTCCCCAACGCCGTCATCGAATCCTCAGACCTCATCTCCCTGCTCGACCTCCGCAGCCTCGCCGTGCTAAACCTGCAATTTTCAGGACGCGTGTCGCCGCTGCCGCCGTTGCCGGTCAGGCACAAGGCGATCTGGAGTTGGGGGCGGGCGGTGGCGGAGAGTCGGGGGTTGCAGAGGCTGAGGGTGTTGTTGTTGAGGGGCGACGGGATCCACATCGGCACGTTGATGCAGGCGGCGAGGAATTTCCCGGCGCTCAACTTGGTGAATCTGCGGTCGCCGGGGAGGAGATTGGAGATGGGTGAGACGCGGTTGGATGCGGAGGCGTGGGAGACGTTGTATGCGAATAAGTGAGTCTCTCTGTCCTTACCTCTCTCCCTCCTAATCAGAAATCTCCCACGAAGCGGGATACGGATAAACAGCAGCGAGCACTTGTGGCCAAACTGACACCGGACTCACGTCCCCCAGATCCCCCTTCGACAACTGGCAAACCCAAACCCACGCGTCCGGGCTACAGCCCGAGCACATCCTCCTCCGCTCGGACCTCCCCGTCCGCTCCAAAATGACCAGCCTCTACGACTACGCCGCCCTCCCCGCCCTGGATGAAAAGCCCCTAGCCACCACCCGTGAGACGGTCATCACAGTGCAATACACGCAGATGAACGACTCGCATGGCCTCACGAATCACAGTAGTAGTTCGCTGAGACCGAACTCCGAGGGCCCCGGGTGGGGCGGTGACGATGATGAGCCGAGTGTGTGGTTTCTCAGGAGGGTTGGTGGGGGAGGCGGGGTGGAAGGAATGGAGGGAGCGGAGGGGAGGGAGGAGAGGAGGGGTGATGGAGGAGAGGGTGGGGCGAGGAAGAAGAGGAAGATTAGGGAGGGGAAGCAGAGGGATGTTGGGGATATGTTGGGGTTGTTGTCTTAGCTGGGCACGCAGGTGACAGAAAAGGTGTCGCACTCACTTTAGAAACTACTACTGCCTCTTGCCTAGGTCTCAGCTAGCAATGCGTACCTAAATTCTAAAAGTAAACACCTCTAACTGCACTAGAGCTCTCTGCAGTTACAGAATACAAGTCTCTAAGAGCATCTTGCTTTTACTCTGTTATTATAGGTGGGGAATTTAAGCTTACAAGGTTTGTTAGAAAGTGCGACACTTTTTCTGTCAACCGCGTGCTGGGGTGGGAAAAAGTGGTTTGACACCCAGCTCGACACATTTTAATAGCAGATGACGGTGGGAAAGTGAGTTCGATTGGAAAGTCTTCGCCCAGGGGCGGGGGAACACGTAGAACGAAATGATTCCCCGTCCTCCGCCACGCCATGAGAATCGTTGACTGGAACATCGAAGCATCGGTTATGAACACGAAGGTGAATCTAATTAATTCCTCTCATTCCATCATTCTCCGACGCGACACGGAAACGTGAACATACATCCCGCCTCCTCTCCCTCCTGAACCACCCTTAGAATGGTTGAAGAAAACCCAGATACCTCGAAGCGAAAGAAAAAGGAAAGAATAGAACCCCTCCCCCGGAAGGGGGAAACCGTAGAGGAGGGGCAAGAGCCGGAAAGAATGAACGCAAGAACACCTCAAAAACGCCATTGAAAATATGCATCGTGCTGCCCTGAGAACAAGCACGTTTATGAGCCCTCGGAGGACGCAACATCTCTCACCGGTTCAGTCGGACCCGTCGTCGTCATCCTCCTACTCCTCCTCCTCCTCCTCCTCCTGGTACATGTACTCAGACGCCGACGCCGACGGGGACTCTGACTCGGGGCCTAACCCTGACTCTGTCTCTGACTCCGCCTCCATACTCCGTCTTTCCGCTTCCCTGTCCACCACACCTCCCTCCCCACTCCCACTCCCACTCCCATCCGTCTCCTAAACATCCAACCCCTCACCCACAATATAAAACAGCAGGTACGCCTCCGCAGCCAGGACATCCTTCTCCGGCACCTTAATCACCTTACTATCATCAAACATGAACCACTCGCCCCCTTCCCTCGAATAGCTGACATAATGCCCGCTATCGATCTTACCCTTGTGGACAATCACGCTCGAGAGGTGGTACAGGAGGGCGTTGGAGGGGTTGTTGACGTTCATGTTCGGGTTGGGTTCGGGATACGGGGATGAGGTGGACGACGGCGGGTTCGTCGCTTTGCCCTGCGTCGTGTACGGGTAGAGGTTGAGCGTCATGGGGAAGCTGAGTTTGGTTTCAATTTTGGCGGAGGTGGCTTTGGTGTGTTCGAAGCGCTTGAGGTGGATCGCTAGGCACAGTGGGAGCCGCTTGATGCTGAGCTGCTTCGTTGCGCTCTGTCGCTCCTGGCAGCTGGAGCACGTGTAGTCTTCCGCGGACAACTTCTCCCTGCTCGTGAAGCGTTCGAGGCAGTCGCGCAGATCCAATGGTGCGTCTTCTACGGCTCCAGGCTCGACTTTCCGCTTCTTAGGCTTGTTCCGGACGTCCAGACTAAGGTCCATGTACGGGTCGACCGCCGTGTTAGTGTTTTTGCACTTGTCGCAGGTGACAGTGCTGCAGAGCTTGCCGTAGAAGACCTTATGGATGATGCAGTTGCAGTCGACTTCGTGCGAGCCGTCGTTTTGTAAGTGGAGGGTGTTGAGCATGAATTGCATGTACTCGTGCGCATCTTGCTGGTTGTATCCGGCGAGAGCCTAGAGAGGTGCGAAATTAGCATCAGTGATTTTTTGCGCGCCAATGAGGGCAAGCTCACTTCTCCTGCAAGCCAACTGCCCATGAGCATGTTGACAGCGCCAAAGCCTTCGGTTTTTTCGCTTGTGTGGAATTCTTGGAGCATCTCGTCCAAGGCACAACTGACACAGCCCTCCCTGCTGCAGTCTTCCTTCTTGTGGCCTTCTCCGAGGTAAAAGTTTCGAATGAAGGGGTTGTGGATGAGTGTTTGCAAGACCACGCTCATGAAGCATGTCTGGCCCATGTTATAGAGTCCGCGCAGTCCGATGGCCCTGCAAGGTGAGAAAGTGGTGTGGCTAACAATGAGTTTATGATCCTCGGCGCTGATGGTGTCTTCGTATTTCCGCTTCTTGCCTGGATGGGAGGTCAGCCAGGAACCTCCACATACGAGAAACAGCCGTCCTCACCTTTATGAACTCGTCTCTCTTCCATTTCGGGATCGTATATGAAGTCCTGGCAATGTCCACAGTAAATGTGGCCTTGCCTCGACTCAGCGGCTGCAGGAAGAATCAGCACAATCATCTCTGGACAGCATTCGGAACCCACAGAAAAGGTGACCCTTTGTTTCCACATGTTCGTTTCTCTCGGCTTCGGTAGCGATAAGGGGGCACTGGAGGCATAGGTAGAGGGGGCGAAGGGAGACGATGGGCTTGCCGGCGGCCGATTTGGAGGTCTGGGTGATAACGCTGGGTTCGTGGAAGATCTTCTGAAGGATCATGCGATACTGCTTAAGGGTCGGGGCGCGGGCGTTGCTCAGGAGGAGTTCCATGTGCTCGCAGCCGTACTGCACGTGGGCAACCCTAGAGACGGCGTTAGCTTTTGACCCGAGGGAGTTCTCGGAGACGACGTACTGGCTCGTTGGAATGATTGTGCCCTTGGAGTTCTTCATGATCTTGGGCGAGGCAAGCGCGGCGCCTGGCTTCGAGGAGCCGGCCATGCTGTCGGTCATGGTGACGGGAAACGGGATGCGACAGGGAAATGTGGTTGTAGGCGCTGTCTACATGGCGAGCGGGGAAAGAAGGACGGAGAAATCGGAGGCTGGGGGATGGCGGAAGCGACCGGCGCTCACCGGTGATTTCGAGCTTCCAGCCGGCGCAGTGGTGACGTGTGAAGAGGGATGGTGAAGGAGTGAATGTGAAGGTGAACTATTCTCGGAGCTGGTCTTGCATGGAGCCCCAACCGAGAAGTTCGGTTCGGAGGAGCGCCACAGCTGCAGGCGGATCGTCGTCTCCACCCCTGCCCGCGCCCCGGGACCTTGCAGCCGGGGTGCAGTTTCACAGAGGACGTAATTGGAATGTTTAACTACAACTTGTACAAAGGACAATTATCTGCTTAGGCGAAGTGGTTCTCTCAGAATGCTTCATGTTTTCCGGTTACAGCCCTATAAGCCCTGTCGGTCTTTAGTAGCGCCATTCGCTTATGTCCGAGCCTCATCGGGAATGGTTCTCTCTAGACTACATACAACGCGAGAGTGGGAGGAATGAAGAATAGGAATGGACGAATTTTACACTGCCCAGCTACAATGGTAGATTGTCATGCAAAGAACGCATCATGTACGGGCAAGCCTGGTTGCTAGTATCTAGGAACTGTCTCTGACGGATGCTATGTAATCCTGAGAGTCAGCCATGCAGCGAGCCTAACCGACAAACGGCGTGAAACAGTGCAATGGTGATTGATTGGGGTACTAGCATATGCGTCTTTTTCTCTATGCTCCGTTGGGATGGATTCTCTATTGGGCATGCAGTCACATTGTGAAGCCTGATGGGACATATCTGCAACCACCCACCCGTGTCAGCTTATCCGTCCGCAACTCTAGATCGGTCCCCTCTCAAGCGACTCTTCACTGTGAAAAAGGCTCCGCACACTGTACGACGAAGTAGTAGTAGTAGTAGTAGTAGTATGTGAGTGGGAAATTCGCTGAGCACATAGAATCTTCGGCCGAAGCGCACGCCGTCCAACGTCGTCCGGTGGACGTCAGCAAAAACACCAGCACGCACGGGCCAGGATCGACTAGTGGCATTTGATCGCTGCGCTGCGCTGCGTGGGACGACTGCAGGATTGCCCGCAAAATCCATGCCAAGTGCCGCTCAGAGGCCTAACATGCGCTATTAAATCTCCTCTCCGGATCTCTCGCTCTGTCCGGCTTCCGAGTCTATATATCCACTTCCACCCACGCCCGACGCCCGTCTATACTCCCTCCCTCCACGTCCCTCGCTGCTTTCAGGGCTCCGCATCCATCTCCGGATTCCCTTGTCCGGTCCCTCCCTCGATTGGCACCACCGACTCCCGACCTCCGGCCGCAAATGGTTTACTAAACAATAGGACGACAAGAACATAATTCCCCATAGTCGAATCTTTTCAACGGGCCTCGCCGGCCGCAATTCCCCAGCAACATGCCGCTCCTCCAGCTGAGGGAACTCTTGCAGTTCCCCTCAGGCGACAATGCGACCGATACCGTACTCAACGGCGTCCATTTCAACCTCTCTGCCCTCGAATACTACAACTACACCATTTACAGCAATAATACCGTCTCGAATGCCTCCAACTGCTACCTCATCTTTGACAATTTCAAACCCCACATGTTCAGCAATGGCAGCTGGGTGAATGCGACCACCTGCTACATACCCTACTACGGCATCCACTCGCGTGGTCTTTCGAGCGTCATCATCGGTTCCGTCTTCGGCATCTCCATCATGTTCACTCTGGTCAATCTGCGGAAACACGGAAGGCTGTATCTGAGGGAGGACAAGCGTTTCAGGGTGATTGGCAGACGTTGGCAGTGGTATTGGATGCTGTTCGTGGCGGCGTGTGCCATGATCAGCACCTTCACAGGCGTGGACGTCGACCGCTACTATCTGCAACAACTTCCCATCATTCTGCAGAGCTTCTTCTTCATGCTCATGGTTCCCGGCGCATTGGCCATGGTTTGGGAATGCACCAGGCACTGGTAAGTCAATCCAGCCTCTCTGCCAGTGGGATATGGGCTAATCATTGCCAGGGGTTCGTGGGAGGAACGGAAAATCGTGGACCGCGACTTGTACGCGCTCCGCCTGGACGACAGACGGGCCAAGGTCGAGTTCTATCTCCCCTTGGTCTTCTACCTCTTCACGTGGCTGAACTTCTTCATGACCATCCCTCGTTCTTGGACGCCAATCCAACAGCAGAATACGCCCGAGGATAAGAATAACATCGCAAAGCCGGCGGCAACCGGATCGCGGGAAAAGGCCGGAGCGATATTCGCCGTGCTTGCCTGGTTCGTCATCTGTTTCTCTCTCTTCCACTCCCTAAGGAACTACAAGCCGCGGGCGGTGGGCATCTTCAGCAAGATCAACGCCTTCTGCCGGGACTGTCCTACGAAGATCTTCATGTCCCTCATCCTCCTCGCCATTCGGTTGGGATACGGCATTGCGAGCGCTTGGATCTGGGACCTGAGCATCTTCCAAGACGGTGTGCACATCGGATGGCCAATGGGATTAGGCTACGCCCCCATCCTAGCCATCATCATCATCTACGAGATCGCGGGATTTGTCGAAGAGAACGAGGACAAGCGCATCATCAAGATGAGACGGGAGCGCGGCATCGAGCAAGACGCGGAGCTGGGCCTCACTCGCAAACCCAACTGGTGGGATCGCGATTGGTGGGCTCGGTACCAGACGGATGAGCAGAGGCTGGAGGCCATGGCGAAGAGCGCTGGGCCTCCCAAGCGCCGCCGTGCCGAACGCAGCGGTGCCCAGAGTGTGGAAATGGGCAACATGAATCTGCGCAACCGGTCGAGGAGCAGGCCGCCGGAGGACCCCTTTAGAGACCAGAGCGATGAGTCTCGTCAATCCTCTTTTGCGGACGCAAGACTGGTGCCTACCCGGACGGACAACAGTGATGCTGCCAGTACGCGGACTGGGGGCACGCAGTTGACGGGTATGACTTTGACGTCTGAGAATGCGAATGCCGTTCCGCCCCAGAGGGTCAGGAGCATGTTGGACATTTAGAGAGTGGGAGCGAGGGCATCTCTGTTATTTTTTTAGACTTCGGCCATTGGATAATATGTTGTACGATGATGAGAATTATGACCCCTGGTTTCACACTGTGGTAGACAGCAATACGGTACGGAGTACATAGGTGAATTAACTATATTAGGATTTGCTTAGTAAGCACACGCTGGGATCTTCCAAGCTTGGAATGATGTCAGTCTCGAGGAGCATCTGCATCTGCATACGCAGCACTGCGCAGTGAGTCTCTCCATCTAAAGGTGACTTGGATTTCCAAGCTTGTCATGTGTATGAATCTAAGCCCCAATACCGTGTACAAGCGCCAATCGGATTGCTGGCAAGTAGGCGTTGCATCGGGCGATGGTCTTCTGGGGGTTGCCGCACCTGGCCTGACGTTACCGGATTGGGGCCCGCAATCAACACATAGTCCCAACCTCCCCGCAGCTTCACCGCATCCCAGTTCTTACAGCTTCACAGCTTCACAGCTCCACGAACACATACTATAACCCCCCTGCCAACGCTCCAATACCACGTACGGAGCTGTATCATTCTTACAGCCATCCACCATCGTCGACCCATTGCCCCAGACGCACGTTTTCGTCCGCTCTCACCACAGAACCCCGCGCCCTCTCCGCCGACCATGGCAGAGGAAAAGACCCCTTCCAACAAGGACGAGGGCAACGTCCCCCCCGCCTTGCACATACACTCAAACTCCGTTCCCAATATGCCTCGCTCTCCGTCGCTCGGTAAGATGTCCTCTCCGAGCCCTGCCGGTCGTCACGGCAGCTTCCCAGAGAACGCGCGAGGCATCACACCACACTCTCCTCGCTCCTCGCGGCAGCCGTCTCTCTCGCAACAGGCCCTGCAGGAGCTGCTGAACAACCCACCGACTAAAGGCCAGAATCCTGCCTTCGTGGGACGGGACTGGAAAACAATCCAGATTGGCGAGATTGTGAACCCTGGACTCGTTCGCTTCGCAGAATACGACACCAGTGTCGAGGAGGCCACCGAGGTACGCAATCTTCGTGGAACCCAATTGCGGCATTACTAACGTTGCAATCAGCTCCTTGTCAACTCGGGCGCCCCCAATGTCGTACTCCTTCGTGAGCATCGCAATACACGAACAGCCACAGGAACTTTCGATTACAGCGACCTGAATGCGTATCTTTTGCTCGTCGTGGGCCTGGCACAACCCGCCGAAGATGAAGCCGCATCCTTCGACGAGCTGGCGAAGAAGGGCCGCGAGGGCAGGCCCATTCCCCTTCGCGACATCAAAGAGTTAGGCAAGAAGGAGCCGATCATAACGCTGCCAAACACGGCCGACTTGACGAAAGCAATCGAAGTGTTCGGGAGCGGCGTGCACCGGCTGCTTGTTGTCGAGGAAGGGAAATCAGACGTCGTCGGCATCCTGACTCAGTTGAGGATGGTGCAGTTCTTCTGGGATAACAGGCAGAGTTTCCCCGTCATCGACCAGCTGTATCCTCAATATATCAAGGACCTGCATATTGGCTCGTCTTCTGTGCTGGCCATCAAGTAAGTCAACGTCACCCAGGTCATGCTGGAGTGGTGATTAATTTCATGTAGCGGCGATCGGCCCTTAACGGATGCATTAGAGCTCATGCACAACGAGGGGGTGAGCTCCCTGCCCGTCCTTGACGCGCAAAACAACGTCATCGGAAACATCTCCCAGGTTGATGTGCGCGTAAGTTTCATCCTTGAACCATTGGCACATCTTCTCTGCTGACTATGCGGCAGTTGCTCACCAAATCCACCTCTCTCCCCCTTCTACGATCCTCCTGCATCCACTTCATCTCCGTCATTCTCTCCGAAAGAGGGGTCCACGACGGCAAAGACTCTTTCCCCGTCTTCCACGTCAATCCGTATTGCACGTTGGCCCACACGGTCGCCAAACTGGTCGCAACGCGTAGCCACAGAATGTGGGTTGTAGAGACCGAATCTCCATCGTCCTCTGGACCTCCGACTCCTGGAGGGACGGCCACAGGGGTGTTCCCCCAATCTCCCATCACCCAACTCCCTGCAGCCAATCAATCGCCTGCAATTGCAGCGCCGGCTATATCTGCCTCAGCTCTCCCCGGGGCCGCTCTCAGTGGCCGCCTGAACGGCGTGATTAGCTTGACGGATGTTCTGAATCTCTTCGCAAGAGTGAGTGGATTGAACCCGCACGATCCGGATCAAGCAAGGCTTGCGCGGCGGAGAAGCAGCAGTTCCAGCATGAGGAGGAGTGTAGACAGCTCTAGGAGCGAGAGCCTGAGCGGTCGGCGGAGGAGTAGTATTCATGAGAGGAATCCGCAGGGACTAGGCATTGTGCGGGGACGGGGAAGCGTGGGGGGAGGTTAGTAGGTGCAGCGAATGGATTTTTTTGGGCTGGACAGAGCGAAAATGGTCAGAGGTGTTTTGAAGAAGCAAGGACTGAATGGGTCTTGCCGAAGTAAATGGCGTTGACGGGATAGGGTGCATTTCATGGGATTCTTCGATTTCTGGGCGGCGCTTTTCGTTCACAGCCGGATTATTCTTCTACAATAATGGGGAGAACCAAAATTTCATATGCATCTACTGCAGCATCACAGCAGCGTGTGTATCATCTTTTTGCATGGACTCCAGCATCGGATTGATGCTGGCTGGCATGGGCGCTAAGCCAGATGCAGCTGGCACCCGTTCGATCTGAAGCTTGTTGAGACGACAAGCTTCTTGAGACGACGACCGCCTCGCGATGCGCACAGTGCATCTTCATGCAAGAGCGGTCGGTAATGCAAGCCATCCCCACTCGGGGTGACGAATGTGGACTACGTCATGGATGGCATTTCCATCAATCAGCCCATGAGGGCACGTTCGCGATCGGCTGGGGGCCATGGACGCTGAAACTGCAACAACCGCAGGATCCGTCGTCTGCTTGCGCGGCAGATCTAGAACGAGAGGGAAGGAAGGAAGGAAGAAGGAAGGAAGGATATAATAAAGCGCAGGTGCGACGGTGGTTTTTCTCTGGGCTGAGCTGGAATCCACTTCTTTAATTTCTCACGACGGCGGCGTATTATATTCGAGCATTGGATTTTCGATTGACGGACTGGGATATTATCAATTTCTTTACTTATTTTTCTACTGCTACGATACACTTTCATCAGACGGTAGCATCTTCTCATCAAAATGCTGCATACCACGACACTCTGTGCGCTGGTCGCACTCCTCAACCTCGCCGCCTCCCAGCCAGCGCCAGGTATCGCGCTCCAAGCAGACCCTCACACGCTGGAAGTGACATTTGGCACCAACAACGTCAGTCCACCTGGCAAAATGATGCCTCGCGCCGGTACGTCTCTACCTCTTCCCTCACCACCCCAATCTATCAACACCATCTCTAACACCCCCAACCAGACCTCCTCAAACCCCCCACCATCCGCGCCGCCAACCTCCCCGGCTCCCCCAAAGGCCCCTTCGTCCTCGCAATGATCGACTCGGACGTGCCCCGCAACAACTCCCGCGTGCCCCTCCTCCACTGGCTCTCCTCCAACGTCACCCTCTCCCAAAACTCCACCCTCATCGTCCCCCAAAAGCAAGAAGCACCCTACATCGCGCCCAACCCGCCCGCCGGCGACTCCCCCCACGCTTACAGCTTCCTCCTCTACACGGCCCCCGCATCCGGCCTGTCCATCCCGGCCAAAATGAACCTCTCGAGTACCAACGCACGCATCTTCAGCAGCGAGAATGCGCTCGTGAGTTTCATGACCGCCGCGGGCATCAAGGGGAAGGCGCTCGCGGCGAATTACATGGAGGTGCAGAATAAGTCTGCCGCGGCGGGCGGGATGACGTTTCCGCCGCCGAGGGCAGGCGCGGCGGCGAACGGGACGACTGGGGGTGGGAATGGGAAGGGTGGGATGGGGAATGGGAATATGGGTGGGAATGGCAAGGGGGGAGGGAAGAATGGTACGTCGCCGGTGCCGTTTACAGGGGCGGCGAATGGGATGGGAGTTGGTGGTGGGATGTGGTTAAGTGTTGTGGGGACGGCGGCGGTGGGGATTGCGGCTGTGATGTTGTAGATGGTGGTTTAGGTTAGAGGGAGATGGGGAGGGGTTAGTAAAAATGATTACGCTGTTAGGCTGAATCACAAGTCGAGATGAGAGGGGATGAGTTGAGATGGATCATGATTGGGAATGAACAACAATGAATAAAAAAGTACAGGTATAAAAGCGTCGTCTCGTCAACAAAACACATAAACTATCCTCTTCCCCCACCTTTTTTTTTTTTTTTTTTTTTGTTTTAATAACACCCTTGTTAGTGATAAAAAACCAACCAACACATTTTGGGGGCGGCCTGTTAATTTATAAAAAAATACACACCCCCGCAACACGAGGAAAGAGAGGTT
>JAFHBW010000117.1:0-68331 GCA_019022765.1 Westerdykella sp. P71 | reverse complement strand
TAGCTACAGTAAGGAGTCATGCTCATCTATTGCTGGCAAGTTAAAAGGGGGGGGGGAAGGGGGGAGAGGGGGTCATTTTCGGACCCCCGAGCCTGAGCAGTCTGGCCACAGGGATATGCGTCCACCAAAGTTTCTAGAAATAGGTTGTTTCAAAAATTGGAGGAAGGGATTATACATGATCTGAAAAATAAGCTAAGCAATAAAAATTACAAGTCGCGTAAGCGGTTTAACAAAGTCGATGTTGTCGCAAGTATAGGTTGAGTTTGTATCGACAAATCGAACAGAGCGGAGCTTCAGCAGGCTATTGCGTCCATGTTCCGCTGGTACAGAGGCGCCACAATATGCTACGTCTACTTGACCGATGTTGCCACGCAAGACACCGAGGGACAAGCTTGGTTCCCATGGGGTGGGACGTTTCAGGACCCTTCTAAACATACATGGGAGCAGGCTTTCCGGCAGAGTAGATGGTTCACTCGGGGATGGACGCTACAGGAACTCCTCGCGCCCACAGCAGTGGAATTCTATTCGAATGATGCTAGCAGACTTGGCGATAAACAGTCTCTCGAGCAGCAAATTCACGAAATCACGTGTCTTCCCATAACAGCACTTCAAGGAGGGTGTCTATCTCAATTCAGCGTTAATGAGCGAATGTCCTGGATAGAGCCTCGCCAAACAAAATTCGAAGAAGACCGGGCGTACTCGTTGTTGGGCATTTTCGACGTCAAGATACCTCTTCGGTACGGTGAAGGCCAGGTCAAAGCGTTTGAACGTCTTCAGAAAGAGATTGATAAGCTGCAGAAATGCATCCAGGATTTACACCTCAGCGATCCCCGCGATGATAAAAACCGTATTGAGGACTCCAAGGGTGGCTTACTTGACGAATCGTAGCGGTGGGTCCTCGCGAATCCGGACTTCCAAGAGTGGCGCAAGAACCAGCGACGCCGACTGCTGTGGATTAAAGGCGATCCTGGCAAAGGCAAGACGATGCTGCTCTGCGGCATCATTAATGAGCTAGGCAAGTCGATCGCCAGATCGGCTCTTCTAGCCTACTTCTTCTGCCAGGCCACTGATATCCGGATTAATAACGCTACATCTGTGCTACGTGGCTTGATATACACGCTCGCCATCCAGCAGCCCTCGCTTGTCTCGCACATCCAGAAAAGATACGATCACACGGGCAAAAAACTTTTTGAAGATGCGAATGCCTGGATAGCTCTGTCCGAGATCTTCACCGACATTGTTCAAGATCCGAACTTAAGCAAAACATATCTGGCTATTGATGCGCTAGACGAATGCTTAATAGACTTACCGAGGCTGTTAAAGTTCATCGCACAGCAGTCGAGCACGTCCTCTCGTGTTAAATGGATCATTTCGAGCCGCAATTGGCCCAACATCGAAGAGCAACTAGAGCCCGCTGGACACATGATCAGGCTTTCCCTCGAGTTGAACGCGGAGTCAATATCCACAGCCGTCAGCATCTATATACAGCATAAAGTAAACGGTCTAGACGGTCTGGCGCAGCGGAGGACCTATAATGATAAGACCCGAGATGCAGTTTTGGATTATCTTTCCCGCAATGCCGATAATACATTCCTCTGGGTGTCTCTGGTTTGCCAAGATCTTGCGAATACTCCGCGATGGGATACCCTGAATCGGCTGCAAAGGATTCCACCTGGGCTTGACTCACTTTACGATCGAATGTTGGAGCAGATCCGAGGCTCCTCTGGTGCTGACCTCTATACACGGATACTGGCGACCCTGGCAGTCGTCTACCGACCCATTACCCTGTCCGAGCTGGTATGTCTTGTCGATGGGCTCGAGTATCTATCAGACGATCCCGAAAAGGTGACGGAAGTAATTTTATTTTGCGGATCCTTCCTCACTCTTCGTGGGGATACTATCTACTTTGTACATCAGTCAGCAAAAGACTTTCTACTAAAAGAGGCACGTGACGAGATCTTTCCTTCCGGAATAGAAGAGATCCACCACATTATACTGCTCAGATCGCTACGCGCCCTGTCCAGCACACTAGGACGGGACATTTATGGCTTGCGTGCGCCGGGATATTCTATTGAGCAGATTAAGAACCCAGACCCAGATCCATTAGCGGCATCACGGCATGCATGCGTCTTCTGGATCGATCATATCAGTAACTTGGTCTCGGGAACCTATATCGATCATGAAGAAGACTTCCGTCGAGGAGGGATGATAGAAGCTTTCATAGAAAACAAGTACTTGTACTGGCTAGAGGCTCTGAGTTTGTGTGGAAGTCTGTCAGAAGGCGTCATATCCATCGCTAAACTCGAAGCCCTCCTCCAAGTAAATGATCTAGCCCTTTTTAAGGCAATCGCTAACATTATACAGGCAAATGGAGTGACATCCGAATTCCTTAAGCTAGTTCAAGATGCGCATCGATTTGTCCTGTTTCACAAGCTGGCAATTGAGAATAATCCTCTTCAGACGTATATATCTGCACTTATGTTTAGTCCATCGCGCAGCATGATAAGGGAAATTTTCAAGCGCGAAGAGCCGGAATGGATTACAATACGGCCGAAGATGAGAGGTGAGTGGAACGCCTGCCTGCAGACGCTCCAGGGTCACAGCGACACCGTCAACTCAGTCGCCTTCTCACACGACTCGACGTGGCTCGCGTCAGCGTCGGACGACAGGACGGTCAAGATCTGGGGCTCTAGCAGCGGCGCCTGCCCGCAGACCCTCGATGGTTGTAGCATCTCCATCAACTCGGTCGCCTTCTCACACGACTCAACGCGCATCGCTGCGTCAGTCAACGGGATGGTCAGGATTTGGGACGTCGGCAGCGGAACGTGCCTGCAGACGCTGACCATTGGCAAACTTCTTCACCAAATATCATTCGACACTACAGGCTCACATCTTCATACTGATATTGGGACCATTCTTGTTGATACACCATCAGTCTTAGACACAACACAGCGTGAAAATACACAATATCGAGGTGTTGGTTTGAGCTCAGATGGGGAGTGGATAACATATAATTCAGAGCCATACGTGTGGTTACCATCGGAGTATCGACCTTCGTCTTCGACTGTTTCCAGGAGGATGATCGGTATCAGCACAGGGGCTGGGAAGGTATGGATGTGTAACCTCCAGATTCAGGAATTTTGAAGAGTGCTTAGAACGTTTCTATGAGTAATTATTTGATTACGGGTATATCAAAGCTTCTGGAAACTGTGGACTGGGCACATCATCACGCTATTACGGCACGATGAAACGTGATGACGTTTGTGATACCGAAATATTGCAGTGAGTGCAACTTCTGACAAGCTTAGAATATTAAGTGTTCCGTAGGTTACCACGCGCTGCGAGGAAAATGAATAGAACAAGATAATGAGAGAGAACACCGAGCGGGCGGCTGTAAAATCACAGTCTAGGCGAGCCTTTACGCACAGATAATTTGTCACTGCAAACGCTGACGTCAGTGATGCTAAAATACCGCTAAGCTACTTTCGGCGAGCCAGAAGGCTCCTTCGCATCTGTCAATTCAAAGCTGGCGGACTTGAGCCAGCCCAGAAACACAACTGCTTCTCGGATGCTGTCGCGGCACTCGGGATTAGATCACCGTACAATGAACCATAACTTGACAGATTTTTGGCAGAATTTATGAACTTCTGGTGCACCCATCGCCGCCCGAACGAACGCGCTCGCAATGAGCCCACTGCAGATTGTGGTATTGCACGGTAAGCAGAAACCATTTTTAAAATATGCTGTGAGGAAATCGAGTTTACTATTCAGTGTTCCTATTCCGAGATTATCTCTGCTCCTGAGTGATTGTTGGTTTTGTTGTGCCGAGAAAAATATACAGCGTCCCGTTACGGTGGGTATCCCGCCACGTAAGGACGGACGTTAAATTATACGGAGGGCCTCCACTCCTTCGAGGCGAGACGGAACCTGGCTCACTCAAGGTACAGGATATGCCGAACTATTGCAAGCAGATGGCTCGTCCGGGGCTCCGCAATGCATTGACTGAGCCAGTTACTGGACTCACTGCTGCGGGTTCTCTCAAGCGCAGCAACGCTGTGCGATACCCCCGCAACCGGAGTGACCTCTATCCTTCGAGGGACTGTGGCTAGGCTATGCTCTTTTTCCTTCCAACGGAATCAAGTTGCCTTAGGTTTGGTGACTTCTCAGTGTACGGTGATTCAGATCAAATCCATATCGAACGTAGAAAATGCACTCTGGTTCTCTCTTCTTCAACTGTAAGTATTGCTATTCTGCAAGTCCAATGTTTATAGTGTGATTGATGTTTCTTCTGCTAACCTTCCTCCGCCAGACATAATGGTCAACATAACGGTCAAGTTTCCGAAAATCTGGCCCATTTCTCCAACTCCTTTCTTGCCGAACTCACCGTAACATTGTTCAATTACCATATACGCGCACCCAAATGGATGTTGAAAACACGAATTAACAGTTTTTGCTCTACACGTATAGGTTTCACGTGCGGATTATAATTGCACAATGTAAATGTGCGATTGCAGATTTGACCCGCTGACGTATACTGCAACCCTAATGGGCACTAGCTTTAGCTTTTACGATACTTTGAGGCGCCGATAAGTATACTGTACAGCTACAGATTTTGCAGACGCAGATCTTTTAACAGACAGTTGTGTCTTCGTAGCTGACATAAATACTGCCTGATGCTTTCCTAGGTAAACCGGACCAAACCCACACATCCAAACCCCCCTGAGATTTTCCCTCCAGTATTGATCACTCCCCAACATCGGACGAAATTCCTGATCCGAACACCAGAGAGACCCAAAAACATGACGAAAACACACAACACGTGCAACCGCGCCGAGGTCGCAGCGACTGGATCGTACGACCTTCCAGGTGCAGAATTTCCCAGCGTCAGTTTTTCGGCCCTGGACTCTCAACAATCTGACGGAGCATTCTGGTGCTGTCACTGCCGCCAGGAGAATCCCGTCATTCACTACCGCGGGAACAACCCCTTCAGGGTCGTCAAGTGCACCAAGTGCGACCATGTTCCGTGCACCAATTGCTCCACCACGCAGGTTTTCGAACTCCTTGGAGCTCCCGCTAGCGCCACAATGGAAGTTCCCAAATATAAGGCAGTGCAGGTTTGCCATTACGGGTCGCTTTGCCAGGCCTGTGGGCGGACATACAGGGCATTTGGCAAAGGAAATCATCTTTTCAGCGAGTACAACAAGAGGGTGGTCTTCAACCTGACCTGTTCATGTGGGAATCTCGAACGTGGGACATGGCTTTGCTTTTTCATTGGCCCAAACGAGGACTGGCGTTTGGCACCTGAGCAGTGCTACGCAAAAGCAGTAAAAGAGCGGGCTGAGAAATCAGTCTACGCGGTAAGGGAGTATCATGCCCAGCCGCAGAGCTTTTATCCAACGCATGGACAGCTGACTGTGCGTAATTCGACAGATGAAGACCGCATTAGTCACCCTAGGTAGCGCCTGTGCCGATATCAACCGTGAAAGGCAGTGACAGAACTGCCTTCCCCCGTCAGAAGAGCATTTCTCACGAAGAGCCTTGCTTTCCAAAGGTTACAAGATGCGGTAGGGGGTCCAGAGGTTCGGGCGTAGGCTTCGGAGCTGAACAACAGTAATGCGGTTTGACAGCCCGGTGGCACTTAAACCGGGCCGCAGCCTTGGACGGACAAAGAACCAAGCCTGGCGCTTCCCATTCTTTCTTCGTCTGTCCATGGCTTTTATACTTTCATTTTTATATACCTTTAAGATTTTTTGTCGGGACACGATACAATATGCTTGGTCCTTCGTCTCTGTTCTTTTCCTCTTTGGACTTTCTGCTGTTTTACGTAGACCTCAGTTGTATCACTGCGAAATTACATATGAATAAATTCATACTCCGTACTGAATACTTTAACTTTCCTTGGCTAAGACCTACATCGCTTCGAACCCGATTAAAGGACTGATGATTCCAGGTCGTGCTTTTCTTCATCTGAAACTTACATGGGTGAATTACCATGACGACTCCGCGAGATCATTTTGCAATCAGAAAACTACAGCAGTGTTAGGCATATTCTTGTTCAAATGCACATGTGCGCGGCGACTGCCCACGAGTCAGTTAGTCCCCTCCTTACGCCCGTGGTTGGGTTTACACCAAGTAACACCATTGGGCAATGGGAAATCAGGAATCAAGGGCCAGGGGGTGTCTGTGTGCATCCGGAAGTCATCAACGGATTCGACATGGAGCTATGGCCACCGATGCCTGCATTTATATAATAGCTGGAAGCGAAAAGTGAGACCTTGAAGATCGAAGATTGACAAAGATTGCTGTGTGCTTCAAGTCCTGGCACATGTGAAAGCACTCACAAAACACATGACTTCTCATGTATACGGTGTTCAAGAGGTAGGTCCCATTTGACATTCCACACTACGCTCGTGTACATCTACGGTGTACAGAAGTCACTGTGCCCCGCTCCGCCGTCAACACATTTTCCTACTCCACAGTACTTGACCACCGGAGTATTACTGCATCCATTACAACGAAACAGCGTGTAGTGGATATGATCCGGGTCCACCGGCAGCCCAGCGGCCTTAAGAGCAGCCTCAATCTCGTTGTAGTATTTTCCTAATTAATAGAAGAAAGCTGATTAGCACAATTCCAATAAATCCCCTGATCTGTTCAATATACCTTTGTTCAGGAGACCACTGCCACAATAATCAAGGCCGGTTTTGCAGCAGTCAGCTGCAGCAAGTCCCCCAAAGAAGGCAAGTGTAAGGGCTGGAATAATGGGGAAATGCATTGCGAGAATTTCTTGAGGTTTGTTTTGGGAGGAGGTGTTTGCGTCGAGATGAGGTTGAAACGAGCCGTTGACAGTTCGTCGAGATAGGCTGCGTGTGGAGGGAGACTCTGTTTCGAGAGACAGATTCACATATATATATATATATATATATAATATATATATAACGTTATATATTTCATAGTATCCCTGGTGTTCTCGCGGCCGCACACCTCACGTCACGCTATGTGTAACTGATTATATATTCGATCTGACAACTCAACCTTTGCTCTGCAACCATGGTACCATCGGTCTTGTTCCTGCTGCGAAGTAGTTGTACCATCGCCATCGGAGATACCATAACTGCGGCATCATGCGAGTCTGTCAAAAGGCTTTCCTGTGGAAGTTACGATACTCTGTGTTGGTAGCCATCTGTACTGATTAGTTTTACTATCGGATCTCACTTCTTGCAGCTACGCCGGTCCATCATGCGTAGGGACCCGCGACGCTAGTTACCGTCCGCAGTACCTTGAGGATATAGACATGGGCCTCCACGTACATGGTATGGGAACAATCGCCTGATTAGACTGTAGCATATGAGACGTGGTAGGGAGTAAGTGGTAGGATCTTGGGTTGTTGTCGCATTGCACATGCTGGATCAGAGTGGAGATGCGATATTATGGGTCTACACGATGTTTGGCGCTCTTCCTAGTTCGTACAACAGATTGGTCATGAGTAGGAGTACAAACGTGGAGTCTGTGGTAACTGAGTAGCGCCTTGTTACAGGTGGACGGGAACCGTCCGCGGGATAAGACAGAAGCACATTACTCTTAGGTCAAGAATTTCCATCACGCCACCACGTGGACATACAGTCGTCTATGAAAATCTCCAGAGAAGTTCCTCACCAGTAACACCAGCTCGGGTCCTCTTCTCACAGGCTTATGGACGGAAAGAAAACCAACACGCACTTTTCCACTCCAGTCAGAAAGGGCGGTGAGGAGCTTGCACCAAGAATGCATGGCGGATGGACTGTATTGAGGAAGACAATCTATCTGTATTGTGAAATACTTCACTGGGTCCGATAGAATCGATGCTAACGTCGAATTGAAGAACCCCCAACGTGACAATCCTTCCGCATCTTTGTGATTGCCTACATCACCAGTAGGGTACAGTATTGTCGGCAATACCAGAGCACCGAATCGGTTCCATAATTAACGCTGGGTATACGCCTTCCGTATCCCAGTCCTGTGTACCGTTGAAGAAATCAGACATCTCCACCACATACGCCTTGGAAGCGACCAATATCCTCGTGGCCTCAATTCGCCACCACACTGCCATTCCCGTTCCCGTTCCCCCCGAGCAATCTCTCCAGCTCCCCTAAGCCCACTCCTCTCCTCCTCTTTCCTCTTCCCTCACTACCCTCTTTCTCCGCAAACGCCACCCCCATAAGCGCTCTCTTCTCTCCCTGCACGTCCAACACCCTCTCCTCCACACTACCCTTGACCACCACCCTCCAGACCCTCGTCTCTCTTTTCTGACCCAACCTGTACACCCTATCGACCGCCTGATCCTCGATGGCAGGAGCCCACCAGCTATCCGCGAGGATAACTTGATTTGCAACCGTGAGATTGAGACCTACGCTCGCGACTGCTAAGCTGGCGAGGAGAATCGTGCAGTTGGGGTTGGTATCGAGTTGGGAGAGGGCGGCGTCACGCTGGGTGGCGGACATGGAGCCATCGATCCGGGTGAAGGTGTAGTTGTTCGCTTGGAGATGGGGTTCTATCAGCGAGAGGAAGGACGTCCATTGCGAGAAGATGATTGTTTTGGCCGTAGGGTCTTGCTTCCTGCTTGCTTCGAGGATTTGCAACAAAGCGACGACCTTGCTGCTTCTCGAAGTTTCAAGAGAGTGTTTGTCTAGGAGCTGTTCCTGGGTAGGTGGAGGAGGGGCGGCTGTTTCCTTCGCGGGCTTGACCGTTGTGGAGGCGAAGGATTCGAGTTCAGCGCGACACATTGGGCATTTGTGTTGTGTGTCGATGACCCGCTCGATGCATGCTGCGCAGAATATATGGGCACAGCGCGTAATGACGGGCTCCCTTAGATTGTCCAAGCATATCGGGCAGTCTTCCTGACTCTCGATACTGAGTTGTAACATTTTCTGCAAGGCGGATTTGTTCTCTTCGGTGAGATCCAAGACCCCTTCCGCTTCGAGCTGGGCCATGACGCTCTCCAGTCTTTCTTCGCTGATGAGTTTCCAGTGGTTGCAGAGTTGGCGCATGCGTAAGAGTACCTCGAGCAGGTGGCGATATGTGTCGTTCGGATTGTTGCGTGTCTGCAGGTTATGCCTGTAGATCTCCAGCGTGCCTTTGGCCTGAGCCTCAAGTGCATCGTACTTCTCTCGCTCGTGCGGAAGAAGGTCAATCTTGTGCACATATTCCGACAGTTCGGGAAGCCGTAGGTCGATGAAGGACATCTCCTTTTTGCGACGCAAGCAGATGCCCTTCATGAGGAGTTGTAGTATCTGACTGCCCTGGGGGTCGCCCTGAGTGACGGGACGGATGATAGCGCCATGGAAGATCTGCAGGTCTTTGAGGACGCCTGTAGGGTTCAGGAAGCGGACCAGGGAATAGAGGTCCTTCAAGTTGTTGATAATTGGCGTTCCAGTGAGTGCCCAGCGTGACTGTGC
This sequence comes from Westerdykella sp. P71, assembly GCA_019022765.1. NCBI lineage: Eukaryota > Fungi > Ascomycota > Dothideomycetes > Pleosporales > Sporormiaceae > Westerdykella > Westerdykella sp. P71. The sequence continues at coordinate 58,897 of JAFHBW010000117.1, read as the reverse complement.
CATAAGACTGTGCACAGCAATGGCGCGCTTTGCTTTGGGATTTCGGATGTTATGACCTTCATCGAGGACAACACGCCTCCACTTTACAGAAAAGACTCCAGACCGTCTGGGAAGTGCGGTACTCTTCTGCGAATGCCATTCCGAGGACACGCTGTCATAAGTACTGATGACCACGTCGTACTTGTCAATCTCCTTTGGCGTGATGGGCTGCTTCCTTGTACCATGATAGAACATCACGCGCAAAGCGTGCTCTTGCTTAATGTGTCTCTCCATCTGCGTGCTCCAGTTGCTCATCACAGACACAGGAGCGAGGATGAGCGTTGCATTGCAAGCATCAGGGGAGCGGCGGCCAAGCGCCCTGTCCGCCATGATGAGAGAGATGACCTGAATTGTCTTGCCCAGGCCCATATCATCTGCCAAAATACCACCGCTAGCAAGAGGGGGGTCCCTCTGGGAGAAGTTGGTTGCCAGGTTGGTAAAGGCATTCGGCTCCGTAGGATGACGCTGCCAAAGCTGAACGATATCTTTGGATCCCTGTGCAGGCAGCTTCGGACTCTCCTGGTCAAGCATCCACTGGAGACCTTGGAGCTGGAAGGGACGAAGCTCAGTAGCAAGCGCAGCTGGTTGCGGAGCTTTCGGCATCTTCTCCAGATCCTCCTCTTTAACCCCAAAGCGCTCAACAACCTGCTCCAGGGCCCTGGGATTGATACGGTCGCTACTCCCGATAATCTCCTCCAGACTCATGGGATTCAAGCCCAGGCCTTGAGACGACCCGGCCGCATACGCTCCCAGCGGATTGTTAAACTGAATCCCCTCCCCAATACCCACAACCGCACCGCCATTTTTCCTTGCCTCTCTCGCCGCACGAGCAGCAAGCTTCTCCCTCTCTTTCGCCTCCTTCGCTGCCTTCGCCTCCTTCCTCTTTCTGTCCATGGCATGTCCGACAGGCAGTCTATCGGCCCTCAACTGCGCGATCAGATTTTCTCTCGCCGTAGGCTCATCCGTCCCATACACTTTGATCTCGATGGGACAGTCAAACTCGCCTTTCCGACCCGTGATTGTGCCTTCAAGAAGCAAACTCCGATTATCCATATACCTCGCCAACTTCGCTGCCACAGTCCTCGGAATATGCCCAATCTGGACACCCTGGACATTGAGAACTTGGATGGCGTTACTGTCATAGGGATTCTGTGGTTCCCGTCTTAACGTGACCAATTCGCCCACAGTCGCGTACCCATTGTAGTACCTGACTCCCACAATCTTAGCAGGAAGAATACCGTAAAGACCCCAACTGTCCTGCGCGTCGGTGTAGCCCTGCGTCGCGTCGGGCACTTCTTGGGAGCCGTCGTGTTCCTCTTCCTCGTCGTCATCGTCGTCTATGGTGTACGGATTCGCCTGCGAGGAGCCCGCGAATGAACTATTCGCTGTACGCGCTTGCTTCGGCTGGCGTTCTTGGGAGGAGAATGAGGATGGACTGTGGTAATTCGCGCCATAGCCATTCGCGCCGTATGCATTGGCGGACGAATAACCGTTCTGGGAGCCAGGGTTGCTGAGCGCGTATGGCTGCGAGGAGCTCAGGTCGAAGGAATCGGAAGGCCTTTTGCGTGCCATTTTGGCCTCGGATTCTAAGATGGATGTCGTTGTCGCGGTTGATCCCAGTAAATGTTCCGGCTAGGTCGATGACGCGAGAGCGCATTTGAAGCCTGCAGGGGCAAAAACACGCTAAACGCGGAGTCTCGTGATAAAAATAGATTATGTAATCACCCCTTTCCTTTTTCACATCACCTGGTGCGTTATGACCTGATGTAGAGAGTGGTAGTGGTAGAATTATCATAAACTTTTCAGAGGAAAGAGAGGCAGTGGGAGAGCATGGAAGTTCCAGAGCAGGTGGAAAAACGTATCAATATCCGAATCACGCGAGCAAAAGGTCCTGCCTACCCCCAATCAAGGTGAAAGTTTTTGGCATTCCTGGCCGAGCAAAAGCAAAGTCTTGATGGTCAAGGTGTGGCTAATGAGAAGCCGGTATACCCAACGCCTATGCCCTACCCATACTCTTGCCCACAGTATTCATCCCTTGCGGACATGCTTCAATATTCCGGACGCCAAACTCCATCTAAAACGAGTCAAATAGCCGCCAAACCGCGCTTCTTGTCCGTCCCTCATTGCCTGCTCCCCAATCCACATCCGCCTAAAACTGCTCCCTCTCCCTTCCTCTCCGCTCTTCGTCAACCTGCTGCTTCGCCAAGTGGATCGCCCATTCGGTGTTGAACTTGCCCTTCAGCTTATGAAGATCCTCTACAATCTCCTCGCAGCACCTCAACACGGCTTCCTTGGGTGTAAGACTCCCATCGGTCTGCACGCGGAGCTCGAAAGACGAGAACAGCGGGTGGGGGACTTTGTATGCGGAGAAGAGGATGAAGGGATATTTGTGGAGGCGCTGCGAGATCAGGTTGCCGAGAGTGTGGTCCTCTTTGTTGAAGGTGAAGAGGGAGGTGTTGGGGGTGCCTGGATCAAGATCTTAGAGGGTGGGCTGGGCCATCTGAGTGGAGGGTAACTCACGGGTCTCATCCTGCACCTCGACGATTTTCTCGCCGAAGTCGCGGAGAAAGCTCTCGTGTCTGCCGGGGACGTCGTCAGTAAGCTGTGGCATGTTGGAGAACGGCGAGCAGTCTCGGTAGCTGAATAACGTGGATGAAGGCGCCCGCTGTTGCTTTTCGGGGAACAAGACGCTGGCGAAGTCCAGATCGCTGGCTTTTGGCGCGTGCTTCATTCTAAGCCGTACGCATCGCCACTGCCATCGCGTCGTCGGTTGCTCCCCCGTGCAAAAGACCGAGCGTGTCGCTGCTTCCCTCCACAGCTACCAGAACCGCCGCTGCCGCACATGGAGAGGAAGGGCAGTGGGATTATGTGACATATGTGACCAAACGCACTTACCTATCCGGCGCGTTCATATTCTCTTGTCCTTCTCTTTCTCAAAAGTAGCCCAAATATGAAATTATGAGGAAATCGCCGCGGTCGTTACGAGCTCGACAAGCGCTTCGAGACAGATACACCTGACCAGGTGGTTTGTACGCAGAATCTCCGTATAGATTAGGTGTGGGGTTCGCGGGTAAAATAGCTTGAAAGTATATGGGTAGGTTTACGGATGGGATTGACGTTCTTTGTAGAACTTGAGGTCGGATGTCGTCCATAGTCACTAGCCACAGCTCTCGCCGATCGGATGCCAAGAACACCACTAGCCACTTTCTTGGCACCGATGCATGTATGTATTTTGGTGAAGATAGTCAGCACGCAGACGTCTTCCAATCGAATTCAAAAATTGTTTGCCTGTACGTATACTTGCGGGCATATTCGCCTTCATGTCCATGAGAGAAACAGGTGCGCACAGCGAATTTGGTGCGAATGGATGTTTGGCACTTCAATTTGAAGGTTTCGTTTAGGATGGGACGAATGCTGGAGCTCACCCTATTGGTCAGCACCGACGTTTTGCATTCATCTTGATTTATACCGGTGTATGCACAAGTGTTTCCCCCAAAGGAAGATCCTACCATACAAGCTGGTCACACGCGCAACTGTAGACATACTCATTGACGACAGAAAGGGGAGTACTCCATATACATTCAATATGCATTGACTCCATCAGGCTTCATAGCGCCAAGGATCCAATCCCAAGCCAGCTCCGAACATTGCTCCCCCCATTAGAACTCCTGCATAATCTTTTCGTCCCCCACCCTAGCCGTGAAGACCACCGTCCTCTTCGCGATCCTCCAAACCCCGCTCGCGCCCTCCACCCCCTCATAATCCTGCGTCGCCCCAGCGTACGCCGCTCCTGGTACGCCGGCCCCAGCAGCTCCCCTCCCCTCTACACCTCCCGAGGCAGCTGCACCACCGCCCGCCGGCGTCCCGTGAGCGTGCTGTATGCCTCCGCCAGCCGCGGCGGAAGAAGGTGGGAGACAGACGAGCTCGTCGATGTAGCGACCGTAGGCTGTGAGCACTTTGCCTGCATGTGGGCCTTGTCCGAAGTGCGAACCTGTGAAGTGGGTTACTGCATTCGCGGTTTTGGTGCCTGACGAGGAGCTGGAGGAGGGGAAAACGAGGGTGCGAGTTGTTAAGGAATGGTGAGTTTGGATGGGGCCGAGACTGGTGGATATTAGTAGCAGGCTCTGAACGGGCATCGCTTTGCCAATTGCTCTCGATACGACTGATTGATCGAGGATGAGGAGGGATAGATGATCTTACCGGTTCACGATAGCTCCCCTCAAAGCGTTCAAGCCCTTCAAGTCGTTGTTAAAAGGATAATCAGCGACGACATCCGGAATGAAGACTTTGTCGAGAAGGGAGAACAACTTGGTATCCAATGCTTCGCAATAGCGGGCGAGGGTATTCGAGATTGCAAGCTCGTCGAGAGGGTTTACCCCGCTGTGATGGGCAGCGTGATGACCAGCGTGATGACCAGCTTGATGCTCAACTCCGCCCTGATGCGGCAACATTATGTCTGAATGAAGAGGATTCTTTTCTGAATCTGTACAGTATAGCGAAACGTTAATCTTCAGTAAAAATATGTGTAGTTGAAGCTTCCTTTCATTCTGACGTCTTCAACGGCCGTCCTGCGGAGAATCCGACCGGAACCCCACGACCCTCGGGGATTAAAGGACACTAGGTCCAGGGTGGGGTGCAATGATGTAAACATGGTGGGTATTTCTTTCCAATGTCGCTCGATTGGAAAGGTCCTTTCTCGTCCGTCGTCGCCAACAACCTTGCAAGTTGGTCATCCTTGCTGCTGTGTGAAGATGTTGAAATCTAGACTGGATGCGGAAATGTTGGACTTGAACGAGTCTGCGAACGTTCAGGGGTGGTAAACCTTTCACATGTGCATATTTTCTATTCATCGCTCCACAGCGCTATAAGCTGCATGAACGTGATGAAAGACTCCCCTAAAACAAAAATCACGCAACGTGCGCATAGGGGGAAGCGCGCGACGAGGCGAGGGAGTTATCGGACCTCGACAACCTCCACAGTTCGGTACTTCCCTTTGCCCTGTCTTGCTTCCTGGTACTCTACCGCTGCAGTAGCCACAATCATCGCAATTGTAGCGGCCTGAGCATACATCCTCGCTTGCACGAGCTTTTGAGCACCATAAAGAAAGTGTTGTCGACGCATTCGTGCTAGGGACGCGCCTAACACCCCAACCCAAGTCGCTCCAAGGATATGATACTTGTGGTCCGAGATCCAACCCTCCACGCGTTCAGGCTCGGGCTCCAGGCTCCTCACCTCCATCTCTTCGCGTTGCGCTTCATCGATAAAGCCAATGTCCGGGTGTATCTTCTTTTCAAAGGTCTGCGCGGCGCGATTGGCGCCGTAGGCAGCTAATAGGAATGTAGGGTATGTGGCTACCAGGCTCGCGACACCGACAGTACCGGCGGGGTGAAGGACGGGATAACTACGATGAATGACACCCGTTGCTGCCAGTTCCACTGTAAGTCCCACCAGGGCTCCAAAAGCACCGCCACCATATACTCTCTTGCGGAGATCGTCAGCCTGCTGGGGAGTGAGGCGATCCATTGTGATATAGTCGGCTAGAGAATGCTCTGGGAGATTTGGCTTTGGGAGCCAGGTTCCAATGCTGTGCGTGATTACGTAGGTAGTGCTAGCTGGAGTTAGAAAGATCCACAACTTGATGGATGGTTGACTGTGCTCTCACCTTGCGAACCTTGGAAGTGAAGCGCCCGACAGTCTATCATACCCTTCAAGCGGCTTCAATATTCCGTATCTCCCTTATATGCAGTTTGAAAACCATCATAATATGTCAGCTTGTCCGGAAATAGACAGCTAAAATCATGAGATCATTACACGGCTGGATGGGTTGGGTGGATTGCCTCCCCCTCCCTTGATATCTAGCGCGCCCGCGAATAACAGGACCGAGAGATCCTACGAGTATCCCTTTGGTAGTGGGGCTCGAAGTGATCACGAGCAATATGCCGCATGTCCTCCCCGGCAGCATGGCCCGGAAAGATGTACGTGGGAATGTATTGCACTCGCTCATAATGGTTCTACCGTACATTATCAGGCATAGAATCATACATGTTATTTTGTACATTATCGTGCCACCACGTCAGAGCGCTATTTCATTACATCCGTGGTGTTGGTATCACATCGCTCCAAACAGACATCCTCCACTGTTGACATCCAGTAAGCACCAAGTATCACAGTAATCCACGGAGAGCTCCATCTTACGCCGCCTTCCCTTTCCCTTTGTTCCTGTTCGGCTCTCTCCTCCTCTCCCAAATCTGCACATAGCTTTCCTTCGTGAACAGCGTCTCGCCTCTCTCCTTCTCCACAAACAGATCCTGTACTCCCCACCATTCGTCCCTGCTACGATCCTTCAGCTGAACCCGCCACACTTTCCTATCCTGCTCACCCTCTACACTGTCATCCTTCGTCTTCACAGCTTCGTGGGTGATGTTAGCGACAAGATCGTACCAGATGGGTTCACCGGGAGGATGCAGCGCGGGATTAGGCTCAACGAAAGGAGACATATCTAGGGAACGGGTATCGAAAGTAACGATGGTGGGGTTACGCTCTGATACAAACTTGTTCTTGCTGAAGCGCTTAATGTGGAAGATGAGAGCCGGAGGGAGAGGATGCATGAGTCTGTATCGGACTCGATTCTTCATGCGCTCTTGGGGCCGCATGCCATCGTACTTGGTCAATATGGTTGTCAGAGGTACCTGCGGAATGATGTTTCGCTCCAGGGCGTCTTGGAATAGAGGTGCAGGAGGTAAGTCGAGGGTCAAGATCATGAACTTCGAGACTTCGGTCTTGACGGCTGCGTCTTCGAAGCGTAGACGATCGCCTACATCGGCACGGGCGGTGATCTCCTGGGACTCAATTTTGAGGGTGCCTTGGAAGACCTTTTGGACGATGCTGCTGCCTGGCTTGGTCCGGGAGCCGCCGACAGCTAAGTGCAGATGGTTGAGGAACCAGGAGAGGAAATCAACCGGATCCGACTGATTTGTGAGGGTGAACTTCTTAGAGGAGCGGAGCGCAATCTCTTGAAGAAGTTCGTGTGGGGAGACGTGCGACTTGAACGCTCGCGGATTCCAGATCTTGCGGACGAGTGTGCTGAAGCGCTGCGCAAGTTGGGGACGGGCGGAGAGGTCTTCGAGCATGAAGTAGTTGCGGAGCGGGACGACGTGGGCCAAGGCCTGTATTACGACGTTGAAATAGTCGTTTGCCTTGATGTTGTTCATGCCGACAAAGCCTGGGATGTATTCCTTGTTCAAAAGGTCCCAGGAGACTTTTGGGTCCTTGTCAAGGCGCGCAACTTCTGCTCGGCTGAGCCGGGGGTCCACGACGAACTTGATGTCGTCCAGCGATTTCGACACTACCTCGTAGCCTTCTGGTAGCACGTAAACCTTCTTCGTTTCCATGTTGATGTAGACGTGGTGTCCCTCATCCAGCGCATGAAAGTATGCCTGCGACTTCGCCCCTCTGCCCTGGTAATATTTCCCGCACACAAGACAGGCGTAGACGTTGATGTTGGATAATGTGACAGAGCATAGCTTCTCGAAGTCAAAGTCCAGCACCTTGCGGTCGATAGTATCGAGATACAGGTCGTTGTAGCCTGCTTCCGGCGCCTCCTGTCGCTTGGGAGCTGAATCGACGGGCGCATCCTCATCGTCGTCCTCTTCCAATGCTCCAGCCTCCTCCAGCTCCTCATGCTCTTGATCTGCTGCGCCTAGGATATCAATCCTGTCACGATCCTCGGGCCGGGGTGACATGAGGTGGTGTCCATTTGTGAAGCCGCCATTAGCTGCGACGGAACTGATCAGCTCTTCCTCATCCTCAGCACGAGGGCGTTTGGGAGCCGGCGATGGTACGTCTACCGCTTCTTCGAGAGGTTCGAGGGCCGGTCGTTTCGACATTGTGGGATATAGCGCGTGTCTTGCGCGGTTGCGCGTACTCGCGGAGAGCAGTTAGGTTGGGGTCCAGGGTTGCGAAAGTTAAGTTAGTGGCGGCCGAGAGCTTTGGTGGCTGATGACGACGCTAGGTGGAATTAGCGCCAATGAGCTTGTCCAGGGCCAACTGCGTCGGAACATCACCACAACTTCACCGCACAGACTCGGCCAACCTCATAGTCACTCCCCTCATCATCTTCATACCTATCACGGCAGGCCCTCACCTACACAGTATACTCTCCTTATGCGCACCATCTGAGCCGCTTGATTGACCTGCAACGCGCCGCGGACCACCATGTTCTCCGGGTCCAACTCCTACTTAGGGGGTACGAACAGCGCCCGCCCAGGACAGCAGCCTCAGTATGGCCAGCAACAATCTTTCCAGCAGCCTGGTGGTTTCCAGGGAGGTCTCGGGCCTCAGCCAACAGGGTTCGGTGCAGGACAACTGCAGCCGCAATTCACTGGTTATCCTGGACAGCCTCAGGGCTTTGGGCAGCAACTCCCGCAGCAACAGCAACCTCAGTTCACGGGCTTTCCGGGTCAACAGCCTCCGCCATTCCAGCAGCAGGCTCCTCAGCAGCAGCCGTTCCAGACGGGAGCGCCTCCTCCTGTTCAACCCCAACGACCACAGCCTACGGGGATGACCTCATCCCAGATCGCTGATTCATTCCGTGTTGCCTCTCCCCCGTCGATCCCTCCTCCGCCTCCTGCGAAGCCGAACAAGATCCCGAACATTCGGCTATCATTTATAACGGCGCAGGATCAGGCCAAATTCGAGCAGCTATTCAAGTCTGCTGTAGGCAATGCTCAGGCGCTGTCGGGAGACCAGGCACGAGACCTCCTATTGCGCTCGAAGCTTCCCGGCGATGCTTTGTCGCATATCTGGTATGGTCTTTGCGAGAAAAGATGATGCGGATCACGCTAATACTAGCAGGACCCTTTCTGATACGACCAAGTCTGGCCAACTTCTGTTCCCTGAGTTCGCACTCGCCATGTACCTGTGCAATCTCAAACTGACTGGCAAAGACCTTCCCAATACTCTACCTGAGAAGATCAGGAACGAAGTCTCGAGTATGGTTGACATCATATCATTTGGAGTCCCGGACGACCAACCCAGCCGTCCTGCGCCAGCGAGCAATGCGCCGAGGTTCGACGAGCCGCTGAGCAGAAGCTCGCAACAAGTTCCCACAATTCAGCAGCCTCAGCCGCAACCATCCAACAGTCAGCTACTCACGACTTTGGTCTCCCAGCCTACCGGATTCGGCCAGCCAACAGGTATGCAACCGCAGCCCACAGGTTCTCAGCCTCAGGCTACTGGTTTTGGGATGTCTCCTGGTTACACTGGACCGCGACCGCCAATGCCACCTATGCCAACTGGATTTGGATCAAATCTGGCGCCGAATCCGACCGGTATGGCGGCACCGTTGAATGCCCAGCCTACAGGTATTCCAGGTCAATGGGGACTCGTGAATACCCCTGCTACTGGTTTGCCCAATATTGAGGCGCTGGCCCAGCGTATGATGCCACAGACGGGGCGGGACGTCCCACAAACCACAGCCGGCCTTACTGGAAATGCAAAGATTCCCTGGGCTATCACCAAGGGCGAGAAGAAACTCTATGATGACACATTCAGAGCTTGGGACGGCCTCGGCAAAGGTTACATTAGCGGAGAGCAAGCACTCGAGATCTTTGGTCAGAGTGGTCTGCCAAAACCAGACTTGGAACGCATTTGGACCCTCGCTGATTCCGCTGATCGGGGCCGGCTCAACTTGGACGAGTTTGCTGTTGCTATGCATCTCATCTACAGGAAACTGAACGGATACCCCGTGCCTAACCGGCTTCCTCCTGAGTTGATCCCGCCATCAACGCGTAATATCAACGATTCTATTGGCACGATGAAGTCATTGCTCTCCCGCGATGCCGAAGAGCGTAAGAGCTCAGGGGCATTTCTTCAACCTCAACGCACGGGAGTCAGCTACCTCAAAAACCATTCTTTCCGAGCAGGAAGCCCCGCCACTGGTGCGCGTAAAGATGCTACTGTGTTCAGAAACAATGATGAGATGGTTGGCGGATATCGTTCGAGTGCCCGTCACCGCATTGGCGCAGACGGTCGTTCGCCGTCTCCTGCAACTTCTGCTTCGCCGGCGTCTGAGCGGTCCATTGACGACATGTCCATCGATCAACTCAGAAAAGTGGTTCGCGAGAAGCAGATTTTGCTTGATGCTATCGATATCCGTGACGAAAACGCAGCTGACGAGGAAGATGCACTCGACCGACGGGATCGACGTGAGGCGGAAGACCTCTATCGCCGCATTCGCAGGATACAAGAGGATATTGATGCCCATCCTCAAGCGTCCCTGAGATCCACGGATTCTGACGCTGAACGACGTGCATTGAAGCGGCAGTTGCAGAAGCTCACCGATCGTCTGCCTGAGCTTGCCTCGAGCGTACGCCGGACTGAGCGTGAAATTGCCGACGCCCAGCTTGAACTCTTCAGACTCAGAGATGCCAAAGCGCACCCTGGAGCTGCTGCCTCCATTGTGGGCACGGGTCCCGGCGGGTCGATTACGGAAGCGGACCGTCTGAAGGCACGGGCGAGGGCTATGATGCAAGCTCGTTCTGCGGCTTTGACAGGAAAGCCAGCCCCCGCAAGCGATGACACCGGTGCTGCGGCGGAACGCTTGGAGAAGGAAAGCTCGCGAATTAGGTCGGAACGCGAGAATCATGAACGCATGATTCGTGATGTCGAAGATAGTGTGAGGGAGTATACCAAAGGACTGGAGTCAAGTCTCAAAGAAGGCGGGCATGATAACACCAGCGAACATGAGCGGCGCAGGTGGGAAGATGGACTGGGAGTGGAAGATGAGGTTAAGGAGTTCATATTCGACCTCCAACGGAGCAGCCGGGCAGCTCGCATACGCAAGGAGGACTCGTCCAGCGATCGTCACCGGACTCCCTTAAGGACTGACGAAGCCGACCGGGGTGTATCAGCACAGCGATCTAGCCCGGCCAGAAGCCCCGAGCCAGCTTCTCGTGCGACGTCAACCTCTGGGGGTGGTTCATACGCTTCTTATAAGACCCCCGAAGAGCGCGCTGCCTTCATCAAACAGCAGGCGGAGCAACGGATGGCCGAGCGTCTGGCGGCGTTGGGCTTGCGACCTCCCGTCAAGGCCGGAGAGACCCCTCAACAGCGTCAGGAACGTGAGAAGAGGGAGAGAGAGGAGAAGCTTCGTCAGGCTGAAGAAGAGGATGCGCGCCGCGAAGAAGAGAGGCAGAGGCGCCTCAATGATGAATCTGTCGCTCCTCCCTCCACCACGAAGCCAACCGGAAAGAAACCTCCACCTCCCCCCGTCTCGAGGAAGAATAAGGCCGACGTCGCTCAGCATGATCAGAAACAAGCCGAAGCAGAGATGAAGAGGGCCGATAGAGAGATAGCTGAGAAGGCGCTCAAAGAGCAGCAAGAAGCCCAGGAGGCAGAGCGAAAGCGCCTTGAGTACGTGGACCCCGTATCGGGTAACTCTTGTTCACATAGATGCTAACCTGAAATAGGGACGAGGAACGCCAGCAAGAAGAAGAGCTAGCCCGAGAACGCGAAGCGCAACAAGCGCGACTCCGCGCTTTGGAAGAGCAAGTAAGGCAAGGCAAGATCAAGAAGGAGGAGGAGAAACGTCGCAAGCAGGCAGAGAAACGGGATGCAAAGGAAAGGGAAGCTCGCGAGGCTGCCCATCGTGCCGAGCTCGAAGCGGCTCGTGAACGCGAACGCCAGCTACAACTGCAGCTCGAAAGCCTCAATGATGAGGATGATTCTTCCAGTGATGATGAGGGCCCTCAGAACATCACACCGCAAGAGACGACGCCGACGACTAGTCAGGAGTTGCCTCTGGAGCCGGCACCGCCTGCGGCACCTCCAATCCCCTCTGCACCTCCTCTACCGCTCCAGACTAGCACTCCACCATCTTCCATGGCTAGCCCACCCACTTCTTCTCTGACGAGTCCTCACCTAGCCCACGGGGATACGGAGACCAAGAACCCCTTCCTCAAGAAGATGGCCATGTCAAGCCAGGAAAACAACTCCATCCCCACACCTCCACCTCCTGCTCCTGCCACCACCAACGAGGTCTCCTCCACGAACCCCTTCCACCGCAAGGTCGCCCTCGGTGAATCCGCCGCTCCACCTCCGGCACGCACACGCGCGCGCCCTGAAGAAGACGACTGGTCGGTTGTCGACTCCGACGACTCCTCATCCGACGACGATGACGCCCCTCAAGGCGGAGCCAAACATCTCGCCTCCATCCTCTTTGGCACGATGGCCCCTCCACGCCCTCTGTCGTCGATGGATGACAAGAGTCCTCGTACTGCTAGTCCAACCGTGGCATCTCCGCCGCCTGGTATCCCACCGCCGCCTCCACCTATGCCGACGGGTTCTGCGCCTCCACCTCCACCTATGCCAACGGGTTCTGCACCTCCACCTCCACCCGGACCACCACCGCCCCCTGGGGGTGTGCCGCCTCCGCCTCCGATGATGATGCCGAGACCTGCTGGTGGGGCAGATCGAGGGGCTTTGTTGGGGGAGATCCAGATGGGCAAGGGGTTGAGGAAGGTGCAGACGAAGGATAGGAGTTCTGCGGCCGTGGCGGGGAGAGTGTTGTAAGGGGCATGTAGGAGGAAAGTTGTGTGTTGGAGTAAGAGGAGATGCTAGGTATAAGTGTACTGGTTTGGAAGATCGCCTTGATTGTTTGCACGTGTACATAAGTAGCTTTCCTATCGCCGCGAGCTTTGCAGGGCAACAGACGATAGCAAGGCGCAATCCATAGAATGAGAATCTTTATTGCAGACTAGTCTACATTTATGTATGTGAATGTTGTTGTGATGAATCACCGTCTGTGCTCTTGGTCTTCAATCTTCGGACCGGGACAATGAGGAAAGGAGAAACAAATGAATTGCTACATATGCATAGCCCGGGAGAACGCCTGCCTGCCGAAAGAAACGTGTGCTGAAATGGATGTTGGGAAGGAAATGCGTTCATTTCGGCCGCTTGATAACGTATTCGCGCTTTCCAAAGTCCAAAGTCCGCCCAGTCGTGGGACAATCTGTTCTGGCCAGCGTAGCTCCCACGGTTGAACAATCGGGCTGTTGGGAGGAGGTGTAGATGCGAACGGTGTGTGGAGCTGTTGAAAAACATCGGTGGAATCGCTATGTTACGTGGAACCTCACGCGTGGTATAACACCCGACTCGAAGAACGAGACATGAAGGAAGTGATTCGAAATCGGCTTCGACCTCGACGTCGAACGGTACGATCGCGGGTCCAAGACCTTTCTACTAGAAGAACAGCCTCAAGATCTCGAAGATGACGCCACCGCAGAGCACGAATGCCAGAAGAACTGGGAGGCTGTTAGCATCGCCCTTTGTCAGTCCCGCTCCGCCGTGATCCAATCTCATCCCCATCCTCAATGTCTTCTTCTCCTCCTCTTTCTTTCTCGAATCGGGGAACCGGAAAGAACATACTGATCCAACCCTTGCTGATCGGGCTCTTGAGATTCTCCCTGCGCTTGACGGCGGTGGCGGGCTTGCCCATCTTGGACTCTGCACCTTTGGCGAAGCGCGCATTGGCGGCGCGTTGTTGGGGGGTTTGGGCCTGTCGGGGAGAAAGTTAGAAAGGGGTTCAAATTGGCAAAAGATCGGGAACGGAAAGAAGACGAGGATGTACCATTTTGATTTGAAGTTCAGCGCCGGGTGGAAGAAGGAAGTAGTTCGAAGTTGGTAGAGTGGGAGCTTGGGAACCGGAGTCGGGGAGCTGTTGCGGGAGTAGAAGGAAAGTAGAAGTAGAGCAGTAGTTGGTCACAATTCTTCAAATTACTCTCTCTGTAGGAAGAATCCGAGGCTGCAATAGGGCACTTGAATGGTTGTCGAAAATTGTAGTTGTAAAAGACACCGTGAAGTTCCAAGGAACAGCTCTCGGAAAGTCGCCTCGAAGTAAAGGTGATGCAAGGTGTTCCTTCCAGGGTCGGACGCACAGACCACCGTTTTTGCGGAGCGGAGCGGAGGTGCCAGGCGAAGCTAAGCTTTTGATATCGAGGAAGAGTGAATGGAGAGAACATTGAAACCCCGACCACAAAACTGAATTGCGCATTTATATACCTTTGCTCCTCCAAAGAAGACACGGTTGAGCTTCGAATAAGAGTCATTCGACGACACGACAGCGCCGAAGAATCGCAGCTTCTAGACATAAAAGAGCTAGGAAGAGGGCATATACTGGTGCCTGAGACCAGACGGACAACGCATACACGAATTCGCCGTACACGCACACGATGACGCACTGCACTGCTATCATGAGGATACGTATCCCGTTTACTCCGAGAGCCGCCGTCCCAAGGAACCCCGTTCCCGTTTCCGCGCTTAGGAGGGGCTATTCTTCCCAGCCTGAAGGGCAGGGGCCGGGAAAGTCCATTGCGGGTGCATACTACAAATCCTTCGGCCTCCCTGTCGCGAAATGCTTCCTCGGCGCGCTGTTCACATACCAGATTACGTATTGGCTATGGATGAAGCTGGAGTCGCTGGAACAACAGAAGGATAAGGAAGGTTAGCTAGGCCCTTTTTTCACCGTTACATACCGCCTTTGAAATATCCCGCGGTTTTGCTTCTGTCCAGGTGTATATAGATGCTAACTGTATGTGTAGAGGAGATACAGCAACTGGAAGATGAGTTGAAGGTTTTGCTAAAGAGGAAGGCGGAGGCGGAGAAGGCACTGGTAGCGCAACAGGTGACGAAGACTGGGGAGGGAGAGAAGCCGGCTAAGAAGGCATGGTGGTGATGAGTGGGGAAGGACTTGAAAAGAGATGGGAATGTTAGGCCGATAAGGATGCGTGGGACTCTCATGACTGAAATGAATCTCGATAATCATCTCAGGAAGGAGCCTGAGGCTCATTAAATACATGAAGAGAGGACGATTGCTGTAGGCAATCGTACACAAACAACAACCACTAAACAGTGGCAAACCTCACAGGATGTAAGAAGATATGTGTACATTAGGTATGATACCCAGGGAGGATCACAAGCAAGTTGTGTATGTTGGCCCTCGGTCAGGCGAACGGCAAAAGCTTCATGAATTAAACTGTTTCTGAACGTTTCGTTCGCCATTGTTGTGTCCGATTCTACCTAGTTCTCTGCTAGATAGCAGACGAAATGATGCACTTGGGATGTGTGATAAAGTTGTCTCACTCTTGCGCATTACCCCCCACGCCACCTTCATCCAACACCACCTCTCTTCTCTTCTTTTTCTTCTTCTTTACGGCCCCCTCCTGACCTGCTACCTCCCCACCTTCCTCTGGTTTCTTAACCTTCTTTTTCTTCTTCTTGACGACCTTCTCCCCTTCTGCCTCTCCTGCCTCACCTTCCACCACTTCCGCTTTCTCTCCCTCCTCCCCACCAATCTCCACCTTCCTAACCTTCTTCTTCTTTCTCTTAACCGCCACCTCCCCTTTACTCTCCACCCTCTCACTCGCCCTCTGCAACTCCAACCTCTTCCTCTCCACCTCCGCCAACGCTCTCCTCATCTCCGCCTCCTCCTGTTCCCGCCGCTCAACATCCAACTTCGTCATGCGTCTTCCACTGCCATCATCGTCCTCCAGACTCAGCGCCCCGAGTGACGAGCTATCCACTTCAAGCAGACTCCTCTTGACCTTGGATCCGCTATTCAACCGCCGGGGCGGAGCAACGATATCCTCTCTACCGGAAGATGCTTCGCTTTCGCCAGGTCCCAGCGTCTCATCGCCCATGATTTCCACTCTTCGAGGCGCTTTCCGCGGGCTCCTGGTGCGTGAGGCTGCCTGCTCGCTCGTGCGACGACCATTCCCACCACCATTACCTAGGTCAAGATCCATGATCGGAATAGCATCGATGTCGACCTCTTCATTCCCCGCGCGAACTATGCTACCCAGCGGTGTAACAGCCCCAGAGCTTTGCTTAGCGTCAGGGTCGATGTAAAAGGGATCGTCTCTATAACGTTCTCTGCGTTCCGCCTTTCTCCGTGCTATTATATCTGCATCGAGGTATTCTTCTTCTACTGCGTTCTGATAGGATGTAGGTTCTTTGTGCTGCGGTGCGTTGAGACGGTCGGCTGCGGATATGGCTTTGGGCGCAGTTTCCGCGAGGTAGGAAGTGGGCGGTTCGGAGTATGCAGCGTATACATCGTCTTCCTCTGTTTCGAAGGCCTCGAGCTCGGCTTGCGCGAGTAGGCTGTGTAGATTGGGGTTGATCGGGGTGTCGAGATCCAGGTCTTCTGCTAAGGGCACTTTGCGTTGTGCCCCGGGTGCTACTGGGTTGAGCTCTGCGCCAGTGAATAATGCGGGGATAGCTTGTGTGAGTAATAGAGGCGGATCAGTAAAGTCACCATTCGGATCTCCTGCTGCGGTGCCGGAAACAGCTTCTGCGCCTAGCCGCATGAGCTCCAGGTATTCGACAGCACGTTCCTGTACCTCCAGGCTCGGATGTGTAGATAATGGTTCCAAGAAGTGGATGATCCGTGCCATGAGCAAAGTCATCAGAGTCTTGCGCTCCGGCGTCCATGATATCTGGTCGTTACCAGACACTGCTGCGAAGACCTTGGGGATTGCCTGAAGATATATTGCAAGTGTTCGGGAAGGAAGCTGAGTGGACGTTGGATGCAGCAAGGACGTCATAACTGGATCGGGCTGCGTCAGGTAGCCTGCATATTCTCCAACAATCCAGCCCGCATACTCAAGAACGCTGAGTCCGCCATTTCCGGAGGAAGGAAACATTTGGTCGCGGCGGTCGACCATCACCAGCGACTGAGCTGCATCTACAGCTTCCGTTCGTACGCTCTTCACCCTTACGGCTACATTCTGGAGTTGGCGTCCGATGCCGTGGCCCACATCGTCGGAATCCTCAACGTCCTCCTCGTCCTCTAGCTCCGTCTCGGCTTTTGTTGCTGGGGATACTCGGACAAGTTGGACGAGCACATCAATGTACCAGTCAAAGTCGGTGATGTTAGCGTACGTATCCCGAGAGCACATCTCCAATATCCTCCGGATGACAGTGACGCGGTAATCCTCTGGAAGTGGCGGAGGCTGGTTTGATCTTTGCTCATGTCGCAGGGTCTCCTCGGCATCTGATTCGTCTGATTCGGCATAGGGCACGACTCCGGATATAGGTCCACGATCATTCAAAGGATCATCCGCGGAGGAAGCGATCGGTGCGTTGCGAAGCTGTCGCATGAGCCTACCAACAATGGCTATAAGGTTGTCGGAGTTGACCATGCCCACCACCAGATCGAGAGCGCGCATTCGTATTGAGATGTCCGGATCGTCGATGCAGTCCAAGATAACATCTTGCTGTTGAGAAACCAGATGAGGATGTGAACGCACAATCTTTTCGAAAGCCAGCAGCGCGACGTATTTCAGATTCGCATCGCCTTCCATGACCATCATGCCCCTGAGTTTGCCGACGCATAACCGTGCCACCTCTTCGCCTTCTGATGTCCCTTCAACCGCCTCAAGGATACCACCTTGGATGATGCCATTGATACACTCGTAGAGCAAAGACATGGCCGATGTCTCTTTCATGATCTTCGTTAGGGGCGGTAACAGCTTCTTGATAAGTCTCGGTTCTAGAGGCGTGAGGGTTGCAAACTGTTTCCGTTAGCCTAGGTTCCGACGGCATCATCACAACATCGCACATACCAGCTTGATTAACTTTATTGCCATCCAATTGTTCCCACCTTCTACGAGAAGGTCGAACAGCCTCGGCGCAAGTGGTAGAAAGTCCTGCGGCCGCCTCCAGCCCAACTCGCAAACCACGTTGACAATAGCAGCCGTCACACTCGGATCTTCCCTCCCATCCTGCAACCTCTCCTTAATCTTCGGCCATGCCGGTCGTAGTGTCTCCGGATATACCAACGCAAGTCTATACAGTGTAACCACCGTCTTCTTCCTAATGGCGGCGTGCGAGTGCGTCAACCTAGGCAGCAGATCCGAGAGCACCGAGTTGGCCATACTCGGATTGATGACGTGCGGAATCGCACCTAGGGGCAAACTAATCACCGTCGGGGTCGGACTACTAATGTCCTTCTTGAGCTGATTCTCGGCCAACATGAGCACCTCTGTATCCCGCCTGAAGCTCTGCACCGCAGCCAAGTATCCCGTGCGCTTGTGCCGGTATTTCGGACTCGACATGACCTCGAGAACGTTGAAGGAGGCCCAGGACATGTCGTAGCCGAACATTTCGAGGTACGTGAGCTTCATGAGGGCGGTGGACTTGAGGTCCATGTCGTTGGAGCGGATCTCTTTGCGACATTCTTTTATAGACTCGGCGATGTATTCTTTTTCGTTGCCCTTGTGGTTGCGGAGACCGCGGATGAGGTCGTAGAGGGATTTCTCGAACCTGGGAAAGTTAGTTGTTTCCCTTATAATCTGGCGTGAGTCTGGAGTCTTGAATTACATTGTTGCAGTCCACTCAGGAGTACAGCTGGCAAATAGAGCAAGGGGAGAGGAGCAGCGGAGGAGGGGTCGAAGCGGTTTCCTTGGAGGAACCAGTAGGCATGATCGCCAGACTGATGGAGTGGAATGAGTGATTAGAAGAGAAGAGCCTCTATATCATGGAATCAGACATTAAGCAGGGGTATATGGTGAAAAGACCTCTCGAGCTCGTTGCGGTGCTCGTGTGTCGCAATCCAGGGCAGTGACGAAGCACAACCACAACCACAACCACACCTGCCCGCCGGCCTCTCAGTTTCGCCGAGCGATCATGCACCGAGCATCCAACACCATCATTGGGAGCTCGGGCCACATCTCACAACCACCCAGCCCAGCACCCCAGCTATTGCCGGCTACGACTTCATTCTCAATTAACCCAACTCCTGAGGCCCGCCGTCCTCGTCTCTTCCCTTCTACTCCCCATCATTCATCACACCCCACCCAAGATGCCACCCTCTCAATCCCCCAACCTCCTCACCCTCCCGCAAACCATAACCCCCCAAACCGCGCTCCTCCTCTCCCAAAAGGCACCTCCCATCCTCTCCTCCCCACCCACAGGCTCCTCCCTCCCCTGGCCCCTCTCGCTCCTCTTCTCCCCCGAAAACCCCCTGACCTGGACCATTCACGAGAACCTCTTCCTCTCCTCCCTCCGCACCGGTGACGACGCCTCCGCGCGCAAAGCCCTCGACCGCCTGACCCAACGCTTCGGCGCCGACAACGAGCGCATCATCGCTCTCCGGGGAATTTACGAAGAATCGCAAGCCAAGAATGACAAGGAGCTTGAGCAGGTATTCCTGAACTACGAGAAGCTCCTGCGGGAGGAGCCGACGAATTTCGCCGTCCGGAAGAGGCGCATCGCTGTGCTGAAGAGCCTGGGCAGAACGAACGATGCGATTACCGCGTTGACAGTGTTGCTGGAGAATAGTCCTACGGATGTGGAGGCTTGGGCGGAGGCGAGCGAACTGTATGCTTCTCAGGGGGCGTTGTCGCAGGCGATTTTCTGTATGGAGGAGGTGCTGCTTTTGGTACCGAATGCCTGGAGTGTGAGTTGTCATTCCTCTACATACCTGAATCCATCATACTAATTGAGTTGCCAGGCCCACGCACAACTCGGCACGCTACACTACCTGCTCGCAACCGCGAACACGCAGTCCTCGACCCCGAATCTCTCCTCTCTGAGCACCTCGCTGCGCTACTTCAGCCGCGCCCTCGAGCTCAACGACTCCTATCTCCGCGGCTTCTACGGCCTCAAACTCGTCTCCAAGACGCTCATTCCTCTGCTCTCCGAGTCCTCCAGCTCAACAGCTACTACCTCTTCCAGCAGCAAACGTAGGGAGAACAAAGAGAAGGACAAGGAGGCAGCAGAGGATGAGGACCTGCCGCCCCCGTCTCTCGCGACGGTGAAGAAGCTCGAGGAATTGGCGACCGCGAAGCTCGGCGAGATCATACGGAACTATAGTTCCGGGAAGAAGGGGTGGACGGGGTACGAGCAGGCGGAGGTGATTGCCGCCAGGGAACTGCTGGATAGGGATGGCAAGGTGGAGAGGTGAGCGGGAAATTGACCGTTATCTGATAATATCTGTGGGATAGAGTGGGAATACCTGAGTTCTCCATAATGTAGATGAGAAGGAACGCGGAAGCCGAAACGACTTCAAGCCCCTTGTTCCAGTCCCCAAGAGCACACACAACAGAGGAAAATTAGGGTGTCCGGCGTTGAGGCGTAAGATCACGGCTGTAAATGGATTGAAATAGGGGTAGAGAAGGATGGACGTCTAGATCCCTTGGATACTGTTTCTGCAAATACCACCACATGGCGAAGAAATTCACAACCACAAAATACGGTTCAAACTCTGTACGCGCATCTCCATATTCCGCATGTGTCTCAATGTCGCGATTATATTACAAGTATCTTGCCTCCCCGTTCAACACCCCGTCCATCCCTCCCATCTTTCCTCTCCCCCTCCCCTCTTATCCTCCACTGCATACCACTAATGTATTACTTGGTATCCCAATCGCTCGCTCTAATGCAAAAAAACAATGACCCCGCGAAAACGTGTACAGCAAAACTAGAAAACGGATGAAAGAGAGAGAAAGAGAAAAAGAAAAAGGTAAGGAAGGAGAAAACCTGCTTTTGCCACAACGAAGATGGGATGGAAGGGTGAGCTGAAACGAAAGAACGAAGGCAAGAAACGAACGAAGAACGCCAGCATATGCAAACTCCCCTCCAAGTCAAAACGAAAACCGCAAGCCATCCAAAAAAAGAATCCCATCAACAACAAACCAGCCCCAACGGAGTCGCTCCAGAAAGGTATCCACCACTAACAATAACCCCCAATGCATCACCCTCATTCTTCTACCTTCTCACAACCCCTCAATCCCCCTCACCAACTCCCCCAAATCGCCCAATCCGCCCTCATCCTTCCCCTTGTTGGCCCCACCAAGGAACTTGCTCTTCCTCGCCTCCGCAATCTTGCCCCAATCCTCTTCCTCATCATCCCCCTTCTGTCCCTGCGACTTGTTCTTCAAGATGCCCTTGACCTTCTTGTCCGCCGCGCCCCCAGATGCTTGCAACGTCATCGAGCTCGCGATCGTGGAGCGCGAATCCGCGCCCATCCCATTGCCCGTGACTACTGGTCGATAACGCGCCGAGAGACCGATATTCGAGCGCTCGCTGGGCGCAATCGACGGGGTGTAGCCAGCCGGCAATCCGGACGATTGCTGGAATCCAGTCATGGGCGGCAAGGACGGTAAACTGGGCCCACCGATGGTCGAGTAAGGGCGACTCTGCAAGCTACCGCTGGTCTGCGGGGGGCCGACGGACATGATGGACATGGGACGTTGTTGACCGTTGCTCACGCCCAGGAAAGCCGGGTTCTGGGGGAAGTTCTGTTGCTGCGGATGCTGGAACCCGGCGCCGGTGGACATCATCGACATGCGCGGATCCTGGGGCATCTGCTGCTGGGCGAACATTGCGTTCTGGGCCTGGAAAGCCATCATCTGCTGCTGCTGGTACATTTGCTGCATCATGAGTTCGTTCTGCGGGTACATGGGGAAGCCCATCATCGGCATTTGCATCTGGCCACCGCCCATCATGTTCATCATCATGGGGTTCATTCCGGGCATTCCGTTCATGGCCATCGGAGGAACGACGGACATTCGGTTTGAGCGGTTGGGGTTCCCCATGGCGTTCATTTGGCCGCTGAGGGCGCCGGTGAAGGGGCCGGCCGCAGGCATCTTGCTGGACGCTCCACCCATGTACTTCTGCTTCGCGTTGTCTCGCATTTGTATCTGATCAATCAGAGACGTGTATTGCGGTTGGGCTTCAAGAGGTATCCCTCCCATAGGCTCATTGTAAACGGACATTGCGCGATTATTGAAACCCATGGACTCCCGTACAGACGGTCGAACGAGACCGTTGCCCATAACAGGTGGGAATGGGTCATCCGGGAGGTTACGCGCAAAGGGAGGCCGGTATGTCGAAGCTCGATTGCCTAGAGCGCCTGTAGAGGACGGTCGGTCTGGGACGGACGGGGTAGAGGATCTGAAGTAAGACGGCACGGGATTCGCAGGTTGGGTCGGCGGCTTGTTGCGGCCAGGGAATCCGTGCTGCGCAAGAACACCAAGAGGAATGTCCTCGTCACTCCATTCGTCGGCTTGCAACGACACCTCTGAAGGGAAACCGTTCGACATGGATGCAGATGCATCGGAATTTCTCATCTCAGTAGGGGCAGTGGAGCGCCTCATGTGCTCTCGCGCAATCCGCATCTGTTGTTGTTTTCTGATGAGACGCTGCTGCTCTTCCTGCTTCCGAAGAACATCCTCTTCATCGTCCTCGTAATCATCCTCTGAGCTATCGTCGTTTGTTTGTATTATCTGAGTCTTCTGGTGTAGCTGAAACTCCGCCGCTGTCATTACTCTTCGCGTTGACGGTCGTCGAGCTGGGTACGTGGACGTAGAAGGAATATTTTCCTTCAACGTAGATAGGGGTCTCCGTATCGTCGTCCGATCGGTATTTGCTGAGCCAAGCATTTCATCCTGCTCCAGTTCGCGTCGGGGTGATGGGGTTGCCGGGGTACGCAATGCACCAGATGTGGCACTGTTGTTCGAGGATGTCGACACATAGGAAGCATCGTTGGACATGGCTGCGGACAATGACGTGGTCGACATGTTCTTCTCAGGAGAGCTAAACGACTTCCTGGACTCGACGGACTGACGCACAAGCTTCGCGTCCTCGTCTTCGAAACCGTCGTCGTTGAGCTCGGGGCTGTGTGAAGCAACGGGTGCGTATTCTGGGTACTTGTGAGGTGGCACTGGGGGCGGAGACCTGTCTTCGTCCGGTGATGTTATGAGATGGTCTCCTGAACCGCGACTGTCCCAGGACTTGGGGGGCGGGTCGATGTCCAATTTCCGGTCGATCTTGATAGGTTCAGACTGGAACGTGCGCCTCCCTTGCAGTAACGAACGCCCGGGCTGCCCTAAAGAGTCCCTGGTGGTCTCTGGCGACTCCTTCCTGTCGAGACCGCTGAACAAGTCGTCAAATCCAGAGTCACCAAAATCTAAATCGGCCTCCAGCTTTGGCGCGATAGCGGTACTCGCGTAACTCGAACTTGTCGTTGCCCGTGCACGACCCGCACTGATCCCTGACGCAGACGAGTCATTGTTTCCGTACGATCTTCCAGGGGTGTCATTGAACCTAGAAGCAGGTGTTGGTGGGAGTTGCTTCTTCACATTGCCCATTGACAATGCGGGTGAGCTATTGTGCTGCGTAGGGTGCGGTCGAGAGGGGAGACCCGCAAACATGTTGTCATTCGGATCCGACTCTGCGGAAGACGGAAGAGTAGAGCTAGAGCCGCCAGGGTGATAGGGTCGAGATGTGAACGATTGTGTACCGCTGCTGGACTTGCTGTCGCTGATTGCACTTAGATGGAATGGGACAGAGACATTGGCATCTTGGACATACCGTTTGGAGGAAGAAGGAGAGTCTTCGTCGATGGACTGCGTCCGCACCTTGCCGGAGCTGCCAAAGGCGCTGAAGCGTCCAAACTTGGAAGTCTTCTCATGTGTCTTCTTCAGCGCTTGCTCCTGCTTCTCCTGCTTGGCTTTTTCGATATCGTTGCGGCTCAGCACGCGAAAGCTACCCTGCTCCGCAGAAGGGGAGACATTGAGGTGGGTGCTGGGGTCCGCTTCCTCGAGGACATTGCCGGAGGATCTTCTTCGTGCCTGGAAGAATCCCAAGCCAGGTTTGACCATATTGAACCGTGTGTGGAGAGGGGTGAGAAAGGCCCTTAGTGGCGGCCGGTGCCTAGGAATTTATCGTATTATGCGGGGGTATTAGGCAGGCATGCGTATGCAGTAGAAACGACGTTTGCGAGCGGTGTGCTAATGGGAGGAGAAAATCGAAAAGCGACGGGGGTTTGCTCCGGCGAGGAAGGACAATGAGTGACTCTCACGGATGGACTGGCTGGATGAGTGGGATCAGCATAGCTCGTCGAACATGTAGCAGAACGTTGTGGTAGCGAATGGTAGCCAGAACAGCTGGGAGCTTTTCTTAGGGGTAGCAGGTGCGGCTGGAACAGACGTCGACGTGGCTGGAGACGGGGTTCGACTAAGCAGCCGATGGTGCGTGTTTATGGGACGGATGGACTTCGGCGTTGCGGCGGAGCAACAGAACACATGGGAACCTGACGCGCCCCCAGATCTCAAAAACGATGGATCCGCTCCGCTCAAAAAATAGACGGATCGCCGTCGCCAGAGCTGGGTGGACGACAGCAGCGTCTTCGAGGGTTGCAATAATGCAGTTCGTCCAATGCCTCGGGGCAGCCGGTGGGCGGAATAGGGTGCAGAAAGGGATGACGGCGACTTACCAGGAAGCGTCGAGGCGCAGGTATGCGCTGCACGACTTTGTTCGAGCAGTTCGTCACAGGGTCGCACGAAAACGAGAGACTGAGGGGGTGGGCTGAGCGGCGTCTGGTGGCAGGAGAGAGCGAGTGTGGTGGACGCAGACGCAGACGCAGACACAGGGCGAAAGGTGGTGGACTGGTGGAGGACAGGTAACTGGTGGTGAGCACAGGGAAAAAGTCGATGGATGGCTGCGGGAGAGGGATAGGGAGTTTGCCGTCCGATGATGTACAAGGCCCGTAACAGGATCTTCCGATGCAATACAGTCCACCTCTGCGCGCCGCCGTGTAAACAGGCTAGCGTTGCCCAGGGGGCTTTTCGGGAGCAGACCGAGGGCGGCCCTGGAGTCCTGGACGGTCAACAAGAGAGACCGTGCTGCGGGTGTTGTCCTGGATTGGCGGCTGGGAATGGCTTGTCTCTTCTCAGAGTCGTGCGTCTATGCGTTTCCCCTTCCCAGAAGCCCAATTCACTACCCATAACCACGCAAGAGAATAAAAACACCTCCAGACAAACCCGCCCCTGTCTTCCTCTACCGGTACCTATTCAATGCCGGCAGCTCCGCCAGGCTAGTGCGGTATTGAATGCAGCTGCTTGCGCGGCTCGGCCGCAGTTCATCGTCCGCCAGTCCAGATAGATTCGGTATCGAACAATGAACATGTGTAATATCAGGTAAGCATTGCCCCGTTGTGAGCCACACCCAACCCCCTGCCTCACCCTTCGTCTTGCTCTTTTGAGCGGCAATAGCGCCCCTAAAATAAGCATCCCGAGCTCCATCGTCAGGCATCGCGTCCAAGAATCTTCCAGGCACGGTCCCGCTAACAGGAATGCCTCCCTGAACGCGCTCGAAAAACTCGCTGTCATTCGTCCGCCATCTCTTTCCGTTGTTGAGAGTTGCCCGTGAGCCCTGCTTCCAAGACCAGCATCGAATTTGCTGAAATTGCTGTAAATGCTGCAAATGCTGCGATTATTGTTGTCAAACTTGTTGTGATGCTGTCGGAGCTTCCAGGGACATCCACGCCCACCCAGCCGTTTTCAGCCTACCAGAGCACGCCACCGACGGCTTCAGGGCATCTTTCCTGCTCGTGGCGAAAGCCAGCCGATCGATTGCGGCATCCCGCTCCTCCAAAACAGGCTCCGCAGGGACAGTTGTACACACAATGTCAACTTCCTTTCTCCACATTCCTCCATCTACCTGAAGCAATGACCTCCATCCAGGGAAGCTCCCTCAGCGAGAAAGCTGTCTCCGGATTTGCCAATGCCGCATTGTACGACGAGCACAGGCCGTCCTACCCATCTGAAGCCGTCTCCGCCCTACTCAGGGCTGCCTCCGTCGATGGTGTTCAGGGTGTGCGCCTTGTTGACCTTGCTGCCGGTACAGGGAAATTCACGGAGCTTCTCGCGCTGCGCCAAGAACACTTCGATATTCTCGCCGTCGAACCTCACCAGGAAATGCGGGAGCAGTTGATGCGCAAGTCATTGGACAACGTCACGGTGACCGATGGACTCTCGACAGCCATCCCAGCGGACGATGAGAGCGTGGATGCCGTCTATGCTGCTCAGGTACGTCGCCTAGTCTATCATATTACTCCATGTGCGGAGCTCCAGGAGGATGGTTCGTCCAAGTCCATGTGTACTGTGTAACATCACCGTCTCCACTTCCCAGCCCCTTCCGCTCTGCAGTCAGTCTATGCTCGTTCCCCCTCTGCAGGCGCTGTTTTTTGCATGTTTGTACGACCCCTCATGAAGCCTTGTGAGGCCGCCAATTTAGTCTCTTTTCTTCTCCACGATTTCATCGTTGATTACCGTTGTCATGGGACGCCGCTCTTTCTCGGACTTGCCGCCACGTAATCGTGTCCTTCAATGCAGCATGCGTACGCCCACACTCTCATCTCCTATCGTCACACTTTCTGAAACCGCGCGAATTGTCTTCTTGATTTCATCTGCAGACGTGCCGGCATCATCCTTCTTCGATGGAAAAGGTCCCTTTGATCGACTTTTTGTTAAGATCCTGGCATTAAGTTGATAATTCTCCGCAGGCCTTTCATTGGTTTGCGAATGATGCGTCACTCAGGGAGATCCACCGTGTTCTGAAGCCCGGAGGTGTACTTGGTGTGATATGGAATGCAGAGGATTGTGAGTTGGCTTTCATCTCATCCATCCGCGATTTGAACATCACAAGTGGCTGATCTTTCCAATTCTGATACGATTGGTTCCCTGGCCACCTAGTCCTACTCAGTATACTCAGTCCTGTTTCGTTCATTAGGGCCAACGAAGTGAAGTAGCAAGTAGGATGCTATGGCCGGCCTCCGAGATGCCCAGAATCACCTATGCAGCCGATCCATCGGATGGCTGACAGCTTACAGATAACACACCTGCGTCCTATGTGACATCCAATACATGGACTGAAGATATTCGCGCTCATCTCTTTGCACTCGAGGATATCGCCGATGACCATGAACCACGATTCCGGCATGATAAGTGGCGCAACGTCTTCGAAAACCAGGTATCGTCGAACCCGCTGTCAGCATCTTTGGTTGGGAAGAACAATCCCCTCTTCTCTCTGCCGCTTGGCGAAAAGAAATTTAAGTGGACAGTGTGGCTGGACAAGGAAGCGCTGTGGAAGCGGCTTAGAACCTTGAGTCACGTAGCTGTTCTGGAGGGAAAAGATCTGGAGGTAAGTGCACTATTTTCTTGCGAAATGTGTTGTGAGTTCAAGCCTGGTGTACCGCAATTCGCTCTCCCATGAAACCGACCTGGAGGAAAATGCAAAAGGAGCACTGCTCTTAGAGAAGGTGCCATACCTTCATGGGGACCATCCGGTTCTTTTCGTGGACTCTATTCACTCCTTGCGAGGCGGGCATCCTATCAAGGGACAACAAGCTTCTGAGCACAAATTCGCCATTGGCCCGAAAACGCTTTTGTCCCAAAATGGATGGCGCATCCTTGGACTGCACGCCATGTTTCCATGTTCCAGGACACCGGTATCCCCTATTGTAATCTCTCATCAATCCCTTTAAAGTGGTGTTTCAACAGATGCATTCGCAGGATAACTCGGTCCGACCGAGTGGGGCGGTCGAGGTACCAAGAGTTTCGATCCCGGCCTCCATGGCATGATTTGACGGGCCTGGATCACTATTCCCGCAAAGCTGCTAGCAATCCTGGGAAATGAACTAGTAGTCCTCAGGACGGGTTTTGTATTGTGGGTTCCGCAGGAGGAAAATCCAATTTTGCTGCAACACAAAGCGCACTCCATACGTGATCATCCACTGGAATCACAGGCAGACCGCCGCGATCATGGAGCTCTGTTCTGGCCAATGGAACCCGCGGCTTCGAGGGACCCCAATTTTAGAAACACGTAGTGGATCTTCCTTCGGATGATAGCCGCAATGCCACCCGGTGAACCGTACCGGATATCCCTGTGTTCTTCCCACGATTCACTATGGCTCGGTGCGCTCGATAAAAGCTGCCCTCTCTCATTCCCAACGTTCTTGCGATGATATTTTAGCACGCTGAGCGGGATATGGCAACTCCCCAACCGGTCCGCCATGGATGAGAATTGAAGACCCGCCGATTTTAAGACAGTGATTAATCCTTATGGTGCAACGGGGTGCCAGTTCTCAGTTTAGGGGTTGGTCAACCCGTCCGCTTGACGGCATGCTTCTGGTATTCTGAAGGTCGACTGGATCCGAATGGGAGGAGAGTCGCCATCGTGCCATACACAGAACATATATCCGTGATTTCCCTGCTGGACCTTCAAATGTTTATTTGTACCTCCCTCCACTTGGACCGGCCCAACAGATGTTCCTATGCTCCCTTCCATTTTCTTTATCAGCTAGCTGTCCAGGCAAGAATGGTAATGGCAGGAAGTGTCTTGAGGGCTGCAGCGAAAGGATCGAGAAAGAGACAAGCTTGAACAACAGGGCGGTCGCTGGCAGGAGACCGAGGGTCTTTACTGTGTAGTGAAGATTCGCTGGGCGACAGGAAGACCGAGCATGCATCGATTTGCTCAGTGAATCTTTTGCGTAGAAAGCATCAGAGATCTTCTTGTCGCTTGGCTGGCCGCCTAGGGGGGCCATGGGTCGTCCATTTCCTACCTTGTCGGATCCCCAGTGGAACAAACGGTTCAGCGATACGCGGGCATCCTACGAGTAATCCGGCGCGGAAGCTAGGAATGCATCCCACGTCTCCTGGAAAGGATACATCGGCCATGTCTTCTGTCTTAAATTGTTGTGGGAATGATGGTTTGTGTTGCTGATGTAGAGACAGGAAACACGCCGCATCTTCGACACCGCTCTCTCCGGCGAGGACGTCGAACGCGACGAACAAGGTCGTATTGCAGTCCACGGTAGCACTCTGGTGGCCTGGACTTCAAAGATCGCATAGAGTGGTGTTGCCGGGAGGGCTGGTGAGTGATGCGGGAAGGATGAAGGTTGGTGTTCCAAGGTTGTGTTGGGGGTGACAGGCCTCGGAGTCGAGTGTTCCTTCCTTCTGAGGCTGCTAGGCTGTGACCACACCACCAGTTACCTACCTAGGTAGGCCCGGGCATGAGTAGAATCATAGCGTGAAATTCAGGCTGCGAATTCTCCAATTATGGATGTAAGGCCCATTTGCTTATCTCCACTCTTGCCGTTCCCTCACACAAAGCTTTTGCACTGGGAGAAATGAACCAGACGCAGTCGGGAGAACAAAGATACTTTCATGGACGCCGGAAGTCTATGCATACCGCACCCTGACACCACCCCAGGGTATAAAACTCCATAAAACAAAAAAAAAAAAAGAAGTAGAAGAAGAAGAAAAAATCAACCAGAGGAGAGCAGAGCAGAGCAGAGCAAAGCAAAGCAGAGCAGAGCAAGCAAAACAAAGCAGAGCAAGTAAAACAAAACAAAGCAAAACAGTGTATGGCCTAGGGCCCGCTTCGTCCTCCTCCACCCTCCTCTCTCTTTCCACCTGCTCCTACTCTTCCTCATCTTCCACATCCTCCCCATCCTCCCAGTCACCCTCCTTCCCCTTCCCTTCCCCCTCCTTCTCTTCTTCCTCCTTCTCTTCCTCCTTCCCCTTTCCCTTGCCCACCTCTTCCTCCTTCTCCTCATCCTCAATCGCCTCCCCCGCCTCCTCCCTCCTCATCCACTCCAACATCCTCTCCCTCTCACTCTCGCTCAGCAGCCTCCCCTCATGGTCCAGCCAGAAATGTTCCGCCAGCCAATCTCCAAACTCTGGGTCTTCGGGCCTCAGCCACGAAGGCATGCCCGGAAACATCATCGGGATGGGGTTCTTGAATGGCCCTACGGGCCTCTTCCTCCACGAGGGGGGCGAGTGGGCGGGAGGGAGCTGCGGCCATGTGCCATAGCGGCGCTGCAGATGGGGCGGCGGCAGTCCCTGAACGGGGAACTCGGAGGTCGGGCCGCGACGGGGCATGGGGGTGTTGATGGGGAGGGTGCCGGTCCCCACGGCCGTCTCTTGCTGCTGGTGCTGGGGGAGGGGGTATGCGGGCCGCGAGGCTACACAATTCAGTAAGTAGGTTTACGGCATGATTGGAATAGTGATACTTACGTGGCTGGGCATTCTGCCCCCGCCCATTTCCCTCAGGAGCTCGAGGCTCCGAGGCTCGCTGCTCCACGGTGGGAGTCTTGGGCTTCTTCTTCTTCCCGGCGAAGAGGGAGACCATGAGGTCTTTCCAGGAGCGCTCTCCTGGGGCCATGGTGGTGGGGAAGAGCGGGCAGATGAACAGAAAGTATTTATAAAAAAGAAAATAATGAGGAGGTGGACGTGATGCGCGGTTGTGGGAGAGATAGGTGGTGTTGTGGAAATGGGTTGGGTTGGGCGAGTGAGCGAGATCAAAACAATGGGTGAAGCAGAGAAATAGCCAGAAGTTGACAACTGAGGAAAGAGGCGGCGGATTGCACGGGACCAGAATGGAGGGGGCGGTGCGTTGGCTTGAGCGGACTGACTTTCACTGTTGGACTGGTATATTAGCAGTGAAGATACTTTCACTGACCCCTCACATGCTGCCGCTTCTATTGATCCACCCTATCACAGACCCTTCAAATACATAGGAACTAGCTGTGAGGATGCACATCCTATCCGTAGTCATAGAGGGATGATAACGGGCATCCGAGGCATTGAGTCGAATGCCCTCAGTGCGCACGATAATTAATCAGATTTTCCCCAGGCCCTTTTATGCCTGCCGTTTGCCCCCACAAGTAAACGCCAGCTCAGTTCCTCAGTCCTTCAGGCTGGAGCTCTTTCCAGAAGAGATGTACGACACTACGGTACGTTTGTTAGCCAACTAATCCCGCATTTCTGATTGGAAAGACCGACCATTGTTGCCGCGGATGAAGGAGTCACCATATTCTCGAACTGCGTGGCCGTCGAGGTATTCTCTGGCGCCCTCGAGAGCAATATTCATGTACCCGTCCACGGACTGGAGTTGGCCTAACCGTTGTGTTAGAAGCTGGCGGGGGAACACAGATGACAGCGGCCCATGGACTCGAAAACAAATCTCAAGACGTGGATGAATCAAAATCGGAGCCAAACGAATGAATATGAAAGAGATATTCCCAACGGATTGAATGACTGGAATCAACGCAAACAGGCAGAAGCGTCCGAGTCAAAGGCAATGTAGTTGAACAATGTAGTCGCACAATACGTACCTGTGAAGACTATCCCTGAGTTCAGCTTCACCGTGACCACAGAGCCGAGGATATCGCTCAAGAAGCCGCTTGGGTCTCCGCCCTGGGCCTCGCCATTCTCCAGTGGCTTAGCTTCCTGCTCCGGAGTCGACATTGTGGACGTGAGAACGGTTTGTCGAATAAGGAAATGTGAGCCGCGACAAGCTATTCGCGGTAGATTGTAATTCCGACGGTATACGTTTCAGATCTCCTGTGGAGAGTGCGTCGATTTTGAAGATGGATGATGACCTATCGGGGAACAAATATTCCATGATGCCTTTACTGTACATCGCGATACTTGGCGGTCCATGACGCACGGACCACCTGGGCAAGCATCATGTCCGAGCGTGACTACGCGACAACCCGCCCCGCCGGCCACTCTCAGCCCTATGCGCGCATTCGAGACTTTGTTCGACGCAACAGCTTTTACGCGTTCACAACTTTCATGCGACCAAGATGACGGAACCTGAGAATTCCGAACCTCCAAAAAAGAAGCGTTGGGGTTTTAAGAAGGCGGCATGGCAGGTCGAAAAGGAAGAGGCCGACAAACGCGACATCTTTAGCCATTCCAGCGAGTTCAAAGACATTGTTGCGGAGGATAATAGGCGGAAACAAGAAGCTAAGCGGAAGAAGGAGGAGGAGAAGAAGCGGAAGGAGGAAGAGAAGCGAGAGAAGAAGCGTCGGAAGGTATCACTCGAACTTGAGGATGGCGAAGGCCTAAACAGCACTGGATTGGGAGATCTTGAAGAGCGGAAGATGTATGCATAATCGTTCCCTAGTACAATGATCTGGATTCCGACTAATAGTACCCTAGAAAAAGTCAAACTCCCGTCTCGCCATTTCCTGCGAAAAACAACAGCTCCCTCGGCGCCCAGTACGATGCTCTCACCCAAGACCACTCAGATCGTAAAGCTCCAGGTCGGGTCCCTCCAACCTCCGAAGTCATAGACCTTGGTAGTCCTTCCGGGTCGGAAGATCTGGGCGCCAAACACATCAAACCTACCATAACCCCACCCTCTACCGCGCCCATCAAGACGACCGAGGACGACGATGATGTAGTGGAAGTCGAACCGCAGGATTTATTTCTGGTGCGTCAATCGACGAGGCCGGGTAGCATCCCAAAGAAGGACCCACTTGACGACAAGATTGTACAGCTCTTCATAACGTCGGACATCCCAGACTCGAAAGCACTCATAACCACGATAAAGACAGGATACCCTATAAGCAAGGCTCGGCTGGCGTGGTGTGAATACAATGGCTACTCAAAGGAGCGGACTGGGGACATATTCTTCACGTGGAAGCACAAGAAGTTGATGGATAGCACGACCATAAAACGGTTAGGGATCAGGCTGGACAGCAATGGGGCTATCACAGTCGATGGCACAACGGAGATTTACGACGATGAGAATCTGCCCAAGATTCACGTGGAGGCATGGACCGATGAGCTGTTCGCCCAGTGGAAAGCTCAAGAAGAAGAGAGGAAGCGAAGGAAAGCCGAGACGCCACCTTTGGTCGAAGAACCCGAGCTTGTGGAGCCAGTACCGGAGAAGCCACGTATTAGGCTGAGATTGAAATCGAAGGAGTACCCCGTATTGAATATTTCGGTCTATTCGGTAGGTGCAATTATACTGACGTTAGATATGCGTATCCATTGCCACGTTACTGACGGTATTCAGGATACAACAGTTGAGCATCTCGCTGCGGCATATCGAGAACGCAATAGCATTCCCAGCAGTCAGCCCATTACATTGATGTTCGACGGCGAAAGACTGCGGCCAATGGACACCATCGCGGACACAGAGGTTGAGGACATGGAGTCTATCGAGGTACACATGAAATAGCGTATCCCAGACTGCACTATTGTGCAACCATTTCGAGTATTTTCTGCGATCTGCTCTGTTCGGGTCAGCGCACTGCTAACCGGGGACTACGTCGGGCATTTTGAGCGGGGATTCGGGAACATCGGCGTTGGCGTTTTTGAAACCGGTTGATTCGTGTTTTCAGTCATGATACCCTTTGCATAGTCAGGAGGATGAATGACGACCTGGACGGCCTAACGCAATATATGAATGATCCCATATAAGTCAGCGATTGATAAAGCCACGAGTAACCTTGCCGTCAATTCTAACAGTGTATGTGCGATTCAGTCTGCAGATTCATCTTCACAATATCCTCCGGCACATGAGTGATATTCGTCAGGATTTTATATACGATGCATCCATGAATCGCTGGAAAGTCGCCCAGCCGCTAAAATAAGCTTAAATTTAACCTTCTAACCCCTGCAATTTCAGGACCCCTCATCCCCGCCACACCTCCGTGAACAAAAATTCCGCCAACACCTGCAGGTCATACCGAAGCATGTACACCCGCGCAACCACGGCCTAACAATCGGATATCCTTACCACCCCGTTCGAAGATCCAGCAGCATTACACCCCCCAAAAAATTCTGAAAATTGGAAACTGTCAACATGAAGCTCCTAACCCTCAACTTCCTCACCTGCGCCATCAAAACCTGCAAAACATCAACTGCCTCGTTCCCCCTCCATCCACGCGACGCAGAGCTAGAAATCGTCGAGGCCGAGCTGAATCTCCAGTTTCTGGAGAACATACTGCCGAGGTTGATGTGGGACGAGTTGAGGGTTGTTGCTGAGGAGGTATGTCCTAACCAATTCTCCTCAACATGACAAAGTAGAATACATATACTAATAACGACCGTTAAATAGCTCGGCCTCCCCACTCTCCCCCCAACTGTACCAACGAAAGCGGACCTCGTCGAGCCGTCATCTTCCTCCGACCCCACCTCTACTGAATCCGAAGACCAGACGCCCAGCCAGACGGCGCGCGATCTACACCGCGTACTCATTGAAACGTGTGTGCAGGAGGGCAAGTTGGTGTGTGGGAACTGTGGACACGAGTATGCTGTGAAGGAGGGAGTTGCCAATTTTTTGTTGCCGGCGCATTTGGTATAACGGGCTGCAGAGAGCGAGAGAAGAGGTCTAAGTGGATGGAGGCATAGGAGGATAGAAAGATAAAAAGACGAGACGACCGACGAGACAGTCGATTATCGAGGGTGGCCTGGAAGGAGATTTCTACGTGCATATAAAGGATGCGCCGTATGTTTGGGCAATGAGAGGAAAGAAAACATATGATACCCTTTTCTTTATCCAAAATCAAGAGTATGGGATGGATGGCGTACCGAAGGTGTAGATTACGGCGCATTCATTCATTGCAAAACAGAATCACAATACATCTAAAATGCCCGATTATGCGTAGAGTGATAGTAGTATTCACACAGTTGCCCAAAGGCACGAGGAAGACTTGCACAAGCACGCAGAGCCATAGAATGGACATGGTATGCATTCCTTTTCCCTGGTATCTAAAGCCTCATCTCAAGAACGCCCGAGACGCCTTTCTATCTCTCCAGGTACATGACATCCGCCTTCCTTCCACACCACTTACTGGCCCCGATTGACCTGCACCCTTTTATCCTCTCCCGCACTTAGGATACCCACCTCCTTCTCCCACCTAACCGCAAACACCTTAACGCCCTCACCATGACTCCTCGCCTTCTCCACCCCATCCCTCTCAATCACATACACACTCTCACCCACCTGTCCCTCCCCAACACTAACCGCCGGCCGCACACTCCTGACGTCCCAAATCCTCGCCGTCCCATCATGCGACCCAGACACAAGTCCATATTCAGACGCAGGATTTGTGTCGAGGGAGACTACCGCATTGGTGTGTCCGCGCAACGTCATTACGGCGATTTGTGTGGCGGAGGCGCGCGGGTCGATGAGAGTGATGTGCCGGGCTGAGGTTCCCGTGGCTAGGAGGTTGAGTTTTGGCAATGCGGCTAGGGACAGGAGGGAGTGGCCGGTTGTCCGCGTATCTACGCATGTGGAGGTAGGTAGATCCCAGGTCCGCAGTGTGTGGTCGTGGGAAGCGGAGTATGCGACGGTGGCATCGTCGGGCTTGAAAATGACGCTGGAGACGGGGGCAGAGTGGCCGGTAAGTGTGCTGAGGGCTCCCCTTCCTGGGACCGTTTTGTCGGGTTTGGATAGTTTTTGCCGCTTATTTGATGCGGCTGTGGAAGTTGGGAGGAGTTTTTCTGGGGCGGCCGGGGAATCTTTCGCGGTGGCTGAGAAGAGGGATAAGGTGGTGTCGGAGGAGGCGGAGAGAATGCGGTTGGAGGGGCCATGGACGGCTACGTCTTCAACACCCCAGTTGTGGTTGTATAACTCCAGGGAGGGTGTTATCGTCCGTGTGTCTTCGTCGTATTTGTATACTCGGACGACGTTGTCGAGGCCGGCTGCTGCGATCTTCTTGTCCGAAAGCCACCTCGCACTCTTCAAGCTCGTTATCCTTCCACCGTTGTTGGGGGGCGCAGACGTCGCGAGCACATCCCCGGACAAATTCCACACCCTTAGAAGGCCGTCGTAACTCGCGCTCAGTATCCTTTCCTGTCCGCTTTGCACACCATTTGACCACAACCCTGCCTGCGAAGTCTCCGTCAACACATCCACGGCAGAGACCCAGTCGTCGTGTTCAAAACTCGAGACATGTAGGGGCGGTATTAATGCGCGCGTGTACTCTACATTTAGTGTAGATTCGGCGCTGATGCCGTTCTGCGTCAGGAAGTCATCGATCGAGGTGCGAAGGAACTGGCCATTGACGAGAAACTCGAAGGGAATCGGCTTTTCAGTGTGGAGTAGATTATTCACTAGGCGCGAGAGGTCTACTCGTCGTAGGGCTAGGAAGACAGTCAGTATGCTGTGTATTTCCTCAGGCGCATCCTGCAGAAGACTTGTGATGGGAAAAACCTACAGGTTGGCGCAAAGAGAAGCCGCGAGTCCTCTGGGATTTCGATGTCGGCATCCCGC
The DNA here is from genome assembly GCA_019022765.1 of Westerdykella sp. P71. NCBI lineage: Eukaryota > Fungi > Ascomycota > Dothideomycetes > Pleosporales > Sporormiaceae > Westerdykella > Westerdykella sp. P71. The sequence continues at coordinate 22,999 of JAFHBW010000117.1, read as the reverse complement.
GTGGTAAATCTCAGCTGCACCTTAGCAGATTCTTTCGCTGAGGTATCCATTTTGGGTATATATGGGGATTGTGAAGTGTGCAGTGAACTGGGAATTCGGGTTTGAAGGAAATTTTTGAATCGGGTTTAGCGCGGCCCCGCGAGACAAGGTCGGCGAATTCAAACGTCAAACTCCGACTTCACATACATAGTAAGCCGCTGGAGTAACTACAGCTGGAGGAGAATTCTGAACGATACAATTCAATTCACTGTATTCCATCGCAGGAGGATCTCGTATTCGCCACGACCTTGTCCTATCTGGTCATACTTGTCCTCCGAATCTCCGAAATAGCCTTCCTGCGATGCTCGCTCTCTGCAAACAGCGCTTTTATCAGATCCACTACCTCCTCCACATCCATCTCTAGTTTTAGTTCGCCATCCGTCCAGAAATATCTGATATCAGCCAGACTCGAGTCCAGGATTTCGCTGAGATACTGGAATTTGAACCAGATGGGGGTGTAAATGCTAGTCATATCTTTCACCTCGCCGGCATCGTCGCTCGTCTGGAAAAGGGAAGATAGAGAAGAAAGCGATACACAGTACGATCGGAGTTTCTTCGACTCTTCCTCTGCAATGTCTGTCATCTCCTCTACATCATCGATGAATTTCGTGAGCGCTGTGGCGACAAGTGAGCCTAGAGACTGTAGGAGAGCTGAGTGCGAGAGGACGCTCTGCCAGTGCCGCTTGACCTCTTCGATACGATCAATAGCCATGGCAATCGCATTGTCGCATTCAGCATCAAAAGGCGGGGTTGTGCAAGTCTTGAAGCCTTGCGCGCCGCTCAAGAGATCCTTTATGATCGTACGTTGCGATTCCATCTCTCGTCCATATGCACGTTTTCCGAATCGCTCAATGGCACGAATATCATCGTCGAAGTTCAACCGAACAGACGGACGAAGGTTGCTTGGGAGAGAAGATGTTTTGTCCAGCTCAGCTTGTTCTTTGACCAAGCTCCGCAGCCGGTCGGATAGTCTTGTGCAATCGTTGTAGATGAGCATGTTCCCGGCGATATCCTTGGAGTAGTGCGACGAAGCAGTGGCGCGGTACATTGCTAGTACAAGGGAGGGAATCGTGTACAAGCCGACACTTGCGGGAGCAATGGCCGACCTTGCCAGGTCAGGCTGGTTGAGTGTTGCAACGTCTGCGACAACTTGTAGAATGAGCTCGATGATGGCGTCAGGAATGGCGGTGACGGTGTATGTTTCCCTTAACGTGACCTCCTGTTCTGCGGGTAGATGTTTGGCTGCGCCCGTTTTCCCATTTTCAGTATGTTGTTCCGCTGGCTTCGACGTACTGGGGACAGGCTCGGTCTCCGTCTCGTCTCCCCAACCCCAGGCTTCTGGATCTTCCTCCTCTTGACCATCTTCCTCCTCTTGACCATCTTCCTCCTCTTGACCATCTTCCTCCTCTTTGACCTTCTCTCCAGCCTGAAGGTCGGGGACATCTTCCACTCGAGTATCTTCCTCGTCATCCCATGCGCTCATATCCTCCTCTTCTACCTCGGGTGCAGGGACCGGTGCTGTATCCTTCTCAGGCGGCTTTTCCTCCTCCGGTTGATCTTCCTCGCCCCACTCTGCTCCCCATTCCTCCTCCTGATGTTCCGGTTGGCCAAGCATTGCATCACCTCTTGAGACCATCTGAGTCTCCACCCTCTCCACTGTTTTCTTTTCCCGGACGAGCTTAGGACAGAATTGATGCACACGCACAATTGCAGCCTCCTTCTGTCTAGCAAGCCATATCTGAGCTGATTGATCAACCCAGTTACGCAACCTGTCTTGGCCAGACCATTCTAATTCGTCAAGGTACTCGGCCAGTCCTAGGACATAAGATAGTAGTTCCTGGAAATCGTGGACCCCGTCGGTAGTCAACGGCACGGCGGGCAGGAGCCAGTTCTTGATTAACCGATTCGAAATGACTGGAACAAGCTTCGCAGATAAGACTTTTGCAATGGAAGGGGGAAGATGAGTGCTGAGGTATTCAGCTATGGAGTGGATGTCCTCCAAGACAGCCTTCACGCTCGTGTTGGCAACCTGGCCATCGATTCTAATATCATTTCCATCCACGATGATAGAGGATTTGACTTGGTTTGAACCTGTAAGGCGTGGACACACAATGACTTTGTCGAAGTGTCGGGCGAATGAGTTTATGAGGCCATCCAAGAGGCCGAGCTTTGTGAGAGCTTCGACAACCACATTTATTGTGATAGAAGTATCCACTGGACGAATTATTAGCATGGCCTTCTGGAATTTACCTCGTCAGAGCATACTTTGCACAGTCTCCTTGCAACTAATCCGTCCACCTGCCGAGTCAATCATGAGCAGCGCATTCCACGACTCGGTCACGTTATCCATGATTGTTATTTTTAGATCAGCGGCGCGTTTCTGCAGGACATTCACGACTCGGGCATTTCCCAAGGAGGGATTCGGTGACGAAGGTGCATCGCCAATGGATGGTGCTGTGTTGAGCCGGGTATTGATGACCACATCGACTTCCTCCAACTTATTCAAAGCATCCAATACATCCCCATGCACAGAAGCATCTTGGGCGGCATCTAACAGTGAAGATATTTCCTTGAGACGCTTAATGACCTGGGCCAAACTGTCGTTGTATGCAATCTCCGAGTACAGCAAGCTAAGTTTAGCATTTGCGTCTGCCAGCCGTGATGTGTGCTCTTCTTTGGCTCGTGCCTCTTGTACTATCTCTTGAGCTGTCTCCTGGGAGCGTTTGATGTCTGATTGGAGTTTGCGCGCTTGTTCAATCCATCCGTCTACGTCGGGAGCGGCTTCGCGGGATGCTTTACGAATTTCATCCTAGCACATGTTTGTGAGCTTTAGATTTTCAGGTGGGCAAGCAAGCATACCTTAGTCTCATTGCGAGCCTTGCGAATGACTTCTAGGAGCTTAGGGAGAGCTGTTGTGGGAACAGGCGCGGAGGCCACATGTTCGGATTGCGGAAAAGCGCCATGCTCTACAGACTGGAGCAGAGCTTCCCCAAGCTCATGATCTGCGACAGGAGACGTCATTGGACTAGGAAAAAGATTGCATGTCGGTCAGGCAGGATTTGCGCAAACTTGACAAGACGAGTCTGCTGTGTTGTCATCGAACATAGAGCTGGACATTGGACGCTGATGGGATGGTCATAGCGTCAGCCCTACCAAAGCCACCCGCATATCCCCCTCCATTGCACCCCACCCTTCAACATCAGCCCCGGCCCAGCACTCCACCGAGACCCTGAGACACGAAACTCTTCCCCGAAGCCACAGTTACCTATCTTTGTCGTATCTGTTTCGAAGAAAGCTGGCATTTGACAGCCTCGGCTAGGCAATTGCCCCCCTGCCACCAGTGGATACCGTCGTAGACATTTTTTCTAAGGCAAACTGCGGCGCTTTGCAAGGCTTCTATTGTTCCTCTTTCTTTTCGCTATCTTTTCAAGTAATCTGTAAGTTGGATTTTTTACACAGTACGTCCGTGTGCGCTCCTTCTTTTTTGTCTATTGCGGTTCTGAATCTGCGAATCAACTTTCTCCCTCAATTCCTTCATTCCCACCGCCTACGTCAATCATATTGTACCCATATATCATGCACATACCTTTCGCACTTAGGATCTATATTTTTTTACCATCCGTGGGTCCTTGCCGTTATTTTGATACGACCTGCGTGGCGCTTGTGTTCATATTGTTTTCGCAAGCACGGCCCTAACTAGAACAATGGTAGTACGAATTCGTCTTTAAACAAAGCCGAGTCAGCACTTCTAGCGAAATATTGTTCGCCAGACGCGAATCGCTATATTTCTGGAACTTCTCAACTTCTCTATTCCGCAAAACTCTTTCCCCGCGGTTTTCAGGTACCTTTTCAGTACAGCAACATGGGTTCCTCCGAAGGGGGCTCCCACTTCAAGAAGATCCAGAACTTTAAGCCGGACTATAGCGATGCCGAGGTCACTCAGTATGAGTCCCAGCGGACTGGAATGCGGATCGTTGTGGTAGACCGCAAAGGACCCAAGCTGTACGGATATTTCAGCGTTGCGACAGAGATCTTTGACGACTCGGGTGCACCGCATACGCTGGAACATCTGGTCTTCATGGGATCGAGAAGGTACCCTTTCAAAGGCGTGCTGGATAAAATCGCTACTCGTGCGTATTCAGATACAAATGCATGGACCGACACCCATGAGACTGTCTACTCTTTGACGACCGCAGGCTGGGAGGGATTTGCACAGCTACTACCCATCTATCTTGATCATGTCATAGTTCCCACGCTTACCGATGCTGGATGTTACACTGAGGTGCATCATGTGGATGGGAACGGCATTGATGCTGGGTACGTGCCCCTTCTTCCACCGTGTTTATGTCCTTGCTAACCTGCTCAGTGTGGTTTATTCGGAAATGCAAGGTCGCGAGAACCTCCAGGGCGACCTGATGGACCTGCAAATGCGGCGTCATCTCTATCCGGAATTCGATGGATTCCGTTATGAGACCGGTGGTTTGACGCAAAATCTGCGCGTCTTGACCGCTGACCGGATTCGCCAGTTCCATAAAGACATGTACCAGCCCAAGAACCTCCGCGTGGTCTTGATCGGAGAGGTGGATCACCAAAACCTGCTCAACATCATGGATGAGTTTGAAAACCACATCGTCGATCATGTGCCGTCGTACGATACCCCTTTTACGCGCCCCTGGGTCGACTCGAAACGTACTCCTCCGCTCAAGGAGACCGTCATTGACACCGTGGAATTTCCAGAGGAGGATGAATCTACCGGCGAGGTCCAAATCGCCTTTATTGGCCCTGAGGCCCGCGACGACTTAGCAGAGACGGCTCTGAATACTGTACTGATGTACCTTGCCGGGTCTTCTGTTTCCGTTCTCGTCAATGCACTGGTGGAGAAAGAGCATCTTGCCAGCATGGTTTACTTCTGGGTCAAGAACCATTATGATATGCTCATCTGGTTCACTCTTACCAGTGTTGCAACAGAGAAACTCGCGGATGTCGAGAAGCGCTTCTTTGAAGTCCTCCGTGACCACATGTCCAAGCCGCTTGATATGGCCTACATGAAGGATTGTCTACATCGGTTTAAACGCCAAGTCCGATTCACTTCTGAAGTTTCCAATGACGAGTGGAAAGATCCAGTTCTCAAAGATCATCTTTTCGGCAACCGGGATGGTTCCGACCTCCAAAATGCCTTGGCTTCGTTGAGCGACTTCGACATATTGGAGCAATGGACAGAAGAGGACTGGAAGTCGTTCACTAAGAAATGGATATCTGATGCGCATCACGTCTCCATTCTTGGAAAGCCCTCCATCAAATTATCTGAAAAGATCAAGGCCGACGAAGCGGCGCGTATCAAAGAACAACAGGAGAAGCTTGGCGAAGAAGGCCTGAAGCAACTTGCGCAGAAGCTCGAGGATGCAAAGGCAGAGAACGACAAACCGATTCCTGAGGAGATCTTGGCCAATCTCAAGGTCCCGGGAACAGAGTCAATCCACTTCTTCGATACCATCAGTGCTCGTTCCGGACTTGCTCGAAAACTGGGCATTTCGGACAACGCCATCCAGAAGGTTATCGATAAAGACGAGAACGGTCTCCCTCTTTTCATCCATTTCGAGCACATCCGGACCTCCTTTGTTCATTTCGGTGTCGCCATGGGCACCGCAGGCATTCCTACAGAGCTGAAACCCCTCCTCGGGGTTTATCTGACCAATTTCTTCGCCACGCCGATCATGAAAGATGGAAAGCGTATCGAATTCGAACAAGTCATTACAAACCTGGAGCAAGACACCATCGAATACAGTCTCGACCGCGGCACCGATATTGGCAACTCGGAGATGGTATATGTCTACTTCGTAGCTGAAGCCGAGAAGTTCGAAACGGTTGTGAAGTGGCTTGCAACTCTACTCGTAGACTCCATCTTTGACACCGAGCGCCTGATCGCCATTGTCAAGCGCATGATTGCCGACGTACCGGACGAGAAACGGGACGGAAACAGCATGGCGTTCTCCATCGATCGCATGATCCACTACGCTCCCGCGTCCTCCGTCCGCGCAACAAACACCCTCGTCAAAGCCGTCTACCTGAAGAAGATCCTCAAACTCCTGAAGACTGATCCCGATCAGGTGATCCAGAAACTGGAATCTTTAAGAAAACACCTCCTCACCTTCTCCAACATGCGTGCCCTCGCTGTCGCAGACTTTACCACTCTGCCCAACCCCGTCTCCACCTTCAAGCATCTCACAGACGCCATCAAACCCCCACAAAACCCCTCCGTCAACCCGATCGACTCCCGCCGAGCAGTCCTCTCAGACATCGGCCGTAACCCAGGAGGCGCAGCCTATATCGTTCCAATGCCGATTGATAGCTCTTTCGCGGTCTTCACATCCAAGGGCCCGGATAGCTACACCTCTCCGCAACTACCACCGCTCATGGTTGCCCAAGCGTACCTCGACGCCGTCGAGGGCCCCATGTGGCAGAACATCCGCGGCACAGGACTCGCGTACGGAGCCAACTTCTTCCGAGACGTCGAAACCGGCCTGTTCAAGTTCCGCATCTACAAGTCCGGCAACGCGTATAACGCCTACCGCAAGGCGAAGGAAGTCATTGCCGGCTACGTGGATGGAAGCACGCAATTCGAAAAGCTGGCTTTGGAAGGTGCGATTTCGTCTATTGTGCGGGAGTTTGTGGATGAGAAGGCGACGATTGTGGAGGCGGCGAGGGGCGCATTTACGGATACGGTGGTGAGGGGTGTTGGCAAGGGGTATAATGACTGGGTGCTGGCGGAGGTGAGGAAGGTGACGGCGGAGGATGTTAGGAATATCCTCAAGGAGGTGGTAAGGAAGATTTTTGAGCCTGACACTGCGGATTTGGTGGTTACCTGTGGAGGTAATGGGGTGGAGGTATGTTGCGATTTCCTTTGCTTTACCCCCTCCGTTTTATTCACTTAGTTGTTGCTATGAATGTTTCGAGAACATGGCTAACGATTCATCAACAGGGCATGAAAGAGTCCTTCGAGAAAGACGGTTTCAAAATCGAGGTTAAACAACTCGTCGATTTCCAGGATGGTTACGGCCTTGAAGGCGAGGAGGACTCCGCTGAGGAGGAGGAGGAGGAGGAGGAGGAGGGGAGTGAAGAGGAGAGTGGAAGTGGTAGCGAGTAAATGTGATATATGAGTGGAGGTGACGACGTGATAGTCACGGTGTAGAAGCGGATAGTTAAGATTCAGTTCATATGGCTGTAGCATCAATTAGCTCCAGCGATCGGTTAACGAATGGTGTGTGCAATAGTCCAGGACAAGAGTACATGGCGCGCTCCCTCTCGTCGGGCGTACATGGTAAGCAGCGAGTGACAGAACAGACACCAGCATGAGGGAAATTGTAAACCAGTGACACGCACGAGGCGGAGACCAAAAAGTGTTAAATTTGGGCAATGAGTACGACGCCCTTACTCCGTATCACCGAATATCAACGGTCTCTATCAGTCGGCAGTCACAAGCTGGAGAACCGTAAAGCATTCTGCCAGTTATCCTATTACAATTGTCCAATATCAAGCCAACACCATTCTCCACGCTCTTGGAATAGCCCAGTCCCGGAATCCGGTACACTCGATCCCCAATTCGGCCCGTAACTCGCAAATCGAGACGGAGCAGAGTTACTGTTCGACATTGAGGACATCTTACCTCGCAGATGGGCTCGCCGCCTTCTGCACCTCGAGCGTCACGGAGATGAGCAATTTTGTACGAGTAGGTGAGGCGGGTCAATTCGCCCCCAAATTCTCGCATCACGTTCTTCTCCATTTGGAGGATGCTGCAAATCTCCGCCGCTGCATGTCGTCTCTGATTTTCGTGCGATTGGTGGCTAGACTCGCTAGAGTGAAATACTTCAAGCTGTCTGTGAATTTCAGCTGTGAATTTGTCATCCTCCTCTTGACATTCTTCAAACGAAAAGACCATTCCTTCTGAATCTTCTGCATGGGATGCTATTTCCCTGTACATGCTGTGGGCCGGGAATACATGACTAAGACCATCGTAGAGCGACTGGGGAGATAACCTGGTGCCTTCACAACGGGCAATTGTAGACAAAATCCTCATCACCTTCTCCACACCGTTCACCGTGCCGCTTTCCTCCACCTCGAGGTAGTGGATCTCCTCTATTTTACCCACGAAATCTAGCCGCACCTTCACTGCCTGGCCCACGATAATGGGGAGTCTCTCGGGAGACGATGTCTGGGCTGCCAGAGCCCATTCCGCCCCTTCCAGACTTTGGTGGCCGACTAACCAAGAGGGTAAGTCCGGCCTGAGATTTGAGAATGGTGTATACTCTCGGGGCTGGAGAAGTAGCGCCGAGTAATCGCCTTTGCACAGCGCATCTCGCCAGACCCATCGGCAAGCTTCGTCTACTGGACGTGGAAGTGGTACTGGCTCGCAGATCGACTCGTTTCGGTTCAAGAGCAGGTGAATGGCCAGAAAGCAATCTCGAAAAACCTGACATTGCTTCTCCGCCACCAACTCCATGGCTTCACCGAGACACAGCTGATGACCATCTCTCTTCCACTTCGCTATTCCACCTAAGGAATTCCAGGACAAGCCGCAGCTCCTTCCAAAATTTTGGGCATAGCGATGGAGCCCCACTATCTCAGAAAGACAACCATCAATGAGATGGGAGAATGTGTCTCGAGAAAAAACATCGTTGCCTCCCGGAAACCTTCGGATATGATTAGACCCATCCATGATGCATGCAGCTCGCGATTGTGAATGCTCCAGAGTCACCCACATTCTCTTCATCCACTGGGCTTCGCTGAGGTCATGAACAAAGGGTATGCTTCTGAACGCCTCGACCATTGGTGTTTCGATCCCAAAGGCATTAGCGGCCAGTAAAAATGAGACCAGACCCGGTGGAATATCGGCCATATGAACGAGAATCTCTTCCGCTTGATGGTAGATTGCAGGTAAATGAACCAGCAGGGACTCCTTGGTCTGGATTTCCCATTGTGGGACACTATAGTAATCATGCCAGAACTCCACTCCAGGGCCATATGCATTCTCTGCACCTTGAAGCAGCGCTCTTAGTGCGGATACCAACGTAATAGCCGCTTCCTCATCATGAGTTTGCGTCTCATTGGCTCTCCGAATCGACTGGTCCCACACATGAGAAACCGGTATAAACAGCACGCCACTTTCTCGCAGGCAAGACAAGTGCCGATTGACAACTCGCACAGGAAGGGTGAATTGTGAACATTCCATCAACTCATGCTTAGCGATCGTACGGATAGGTGGTTCGTCGACAAAGGGTTGATTGCAAACGTGGCAAGCTGTTTCAAGTACTGTGGTCCAAAAGCATGTCAATATGTCCGGGGAGGGCACCTCCATAGTAACGTCATTGATAAAGACAGTGAGCCAAGAAGGCGGTTCTTCTGCAGGAGGGTGTACCGAAAAAGAGGCCTCGCTGTGGTACTCTTCCCTTCGAACCAAAGCCTCGAAAACCGTTTGCAAAAGTGTCATGAATTCATTGGCGGTGCCATCTTCCATGGTATCAACGACTGCTCGAAGGAGTTGATCGATGCTCTCGGCTGTTTCGTCAATCACTTCTTCCCTGATGTTGGTGGCCGCTCTCAACAGGTAAGAGAGGTTGCAATCACGGTCTTCTTCAAGGGCTTCGATTATTCTTTCAAGCTTGGAGGATAGTTGTGCATCGTTGGACATTTGTCCCAGGGGTGCCGGAATATCGCATTGTGCAAGAACGGCGGTGAGATGTCTTCGTATGACAGACTCTACATACATGAGAGCCTCAGTGTCAATATTGGCGTTCATCTCTTCTCCACTCGTCAAGGACATAATTCCCAAGAACCGTATATCGAAAGGGCCGCGTAAAATCAAGGCAGGCGCGCCGGTGCGGAAGGACGGAAATAAGATGGTATAGTTCCACACGGGAGAACTATCCAGCACAACCCGACCTGAGCGGTGATAGCTTAATGATCTTGCTGCGCTTACAGGTCTGCAAGACAGCTAGGTTGAAGATCGTGAAGTCGTTTCAGGCACCAATGCTGTGTATTCACAGCCACACTTAAGCGAGCGCAACCCCAGTAGATAATGTGAGCCTGCCCAGAGGGACTTTAAGATAAGGCCCCGACATAGTGTTGCAACACTTGAACCCGATATATTATATACGCCAAGTTAAGTGGATATATTCGCTCCCGTTTAAATGCTAAAATCCAACCACATCCTCAACAACAGAACCAAAGAGCTGAATCCTAGAGTAAACAACACCCAAAGACGATGATTATACAGCCTCACCATTCCTCCTCCTAGCCTCCAAAAGTGCCTCTCTCATCCTCCTCTCCCTCTCGTTATCCCCACTGGGCCCGACTGCAATCCCACCCATATCGTTCTCACCTTTGGCCACATTCTCCACCCTCACGCCACCCTTGCTCGCCTCCGTAACCACCATCTGAACTTCCCCGACCAGCGACAATCCCTCCCTCTCCCTCTCCCGGAGGACTTCCACCCGATTCTCAAACTCCTCTTTCATCTTCTTCTCCAAACCAGCAAGCCGTTCCTCCATCTCTTTGATCTGACTGGCGATCTCGGACTCCTTATCGGAAGGCGTAGCAGCCTCGATCTTAGCAACCGCAATGTCCGCTTCCAGACAAGCCTGTGCGGTTCGGACATCAAGGTAGAAGAAGACAGTCATGAGATCCTGGCTGGACGTGCTCAGAGCACGCAAAGTCTCACTTGTGCGCTTCAAGATTCGAAACTTCCCCTCGACACCCAAGTCCCTCTCCTCATCCGCCGCCTCTTCCTCCTCAAGCGCCTCCCTCACAAGCGCCAGCACCTCCTCTCCCTTCTCGCCTTCCCTGCCCACTACACCTCGAACAACTCTCTCCACAACACCAAGGACTTCACTCATGCCCCTTGCAACCTCCTCTTTCCCTCTGGCTATCGCCTTGCGCTCAGCCGCTTCAAAATGCTTCTCCATAGCCTTCATCTTCGCGATATTCCCCCGCGCATACAGCGGCTGTAGCTCCGTCTTCTTATACCGGCGATCACGATCCAGAACGAGGGCATGGACTCTCTGATGGCGAAGAGAAATCGCCGCGTGCAGCTGAATCAGAAGTTCAACCGCAGCCCTGACATCAACTTGTGGTGTTGTGTCACCATCTCCCACACTTTTCTCGAACCCAGCCTCAACCGCCGACACTGCTCCCTTCAACAACTCCTCAACCTCCCATCCCGCCTCCACCAACCCCCCAATCTCCCCCTGCAACCCCTCATACGCCTTCTCGAAAACCCCCTTCACGTAACTAGCATATTCCTCTCTATCCTCCCTCGCTTTACCCTCCCTTTCTTTTTCCTTGAATTCATCCTCCATGGCCCCGATGTCCGCGTATGAAATCTCATTGTCGTTGAAAAGTTGATCGGTTCGGGCCTCGGATTCTTCTTGGCGGCGCAGGCGGGCTTCGTCGTTCTTTTTGCGGATGATGGCCGCGTCTTTCTCCCATTCTGTCGTGAGAGATTCTATGTAAAGGAATGCGTTGTCGAGGGAGTCTAGGTGGGCACGGATAGACTGAAGGCGGGGATGAGGCGGTAAGGGTGTGATTTGAGGTGGAATGAGGGAGTCGAGCGTTTGCCATGCGCTTGGATTTGTCTTTTTGACGTTCCTAGCACTAGACCCAGCTGGTGCTGCGGGACTGCTGTCTCTGCTGACCCGAGGTTTGACCGACAGAGGAGCCGGAACTGCATCCTCGATGACGGCGCTGTCACTGCTTGTTGATCTGCTCGCGCGGGTCTGGGCTGGTGGGGACACCGATGCAGGTTGGTGTTCGCCAAAGAATATCTCATCGTGTTGGCCTGGTTTCTTCATATGGAGAGGGAGTACCATCGATGAGGGGCTGGTGAAACTTATCGACTGCCTGTGCGACAAGTCTGGCACGGAAGACGAAGCTGCAGGGGGCACGTATGCTTTATACTGCGGCTTTGGTTGCTCTTCTGGGGGCGACTGGATTGGTGTCTTGCTTGAATCGTCATCGACGGAGCTTGCTGGGGTAAGTATGGTCGTTGACTGCGTGGATGCCGGACGGTTCTGGTCAGTTGCAGCAGACACATTAAAATTCGTCCCGGTTCGTGGCAGAATAGGTCGACCTCCAGGGCTATATTGCCCCAGATCTTGCTCCACAACTGCCTGCTCAGGGAGGCTGATTTGCATGTCATGCATCCTACTAGACGAACTCGAGCCTTTCCTGGATATCGACGGCGAGTCCTTTCTCACTGCTGCCGCAACAGATTCTTGCTGTACTACCGGAATTGCAGGAGGAGCAGAGTAATAGTCTAATCCCCTAGCCGCAGACTCTGCCCTCAAGAAACCCGTGAATATATTGATCTTGTTTTCCACTAGTGGTTCGAGTGCTTCAGCTCTCAGCATATTGATATATCTCTCCAAAGACCCTGCATACCAAGGATCAATATCCGGGACCAGGTCCGCAGGAGTAGGCTTTGGAGGCTTTTTGGCCCGTTCGGCTTCCAGTTGCTGTTTCAGTTCCTCGATGGTGGCATCTCGTTCTCTTATTGTATCGTCTTTGCCTTCCGCGTCTTCTTTGAGCCTGTCGACGAGGTTCTGGTTTTCTTTGGCAAGTTCCGCAGCATTCGACTGGGCTTGATCGGAAGCTGTCTTCATAGTCTGTATCTGCTCATTCAGTACCGCCATTTCGCTGGCAGAATGTGCCTTAGAAACTCCGTTCTCAGCCTTGAGCCGTTCGATTTCCGCCTTCTCACTTGTCGCTTGAGTCCTCAAAGCCTCCAGCTCCGCCTTGAGCGACTGAGCGTCACTCTTCAACTTCTCAACCTCTGACCTATCACTCACAGCCTGACTCCTGGCAGTCTCAAGTTCACGTTTCAGCCTGTCAACCTCAGCCTGCAATACCTCCTTCTCTCCAAAGGCATTCGTCCTGAACGTCTCCAGATGCTGAACACTAGTCCTCAGTTCCGCAGAGAGTCGATCTATCTGGTCTTGCTGATTTCGCTGTTGCTGAGCCATATCAGCCGATCTAAGCTCAGTGCTCTGCTGCTGCGGTACAAAGCCACCATCATCCATGACAAAACTTTGTCGTGCAGACGGCGGTTGCTGAACCGATATGTTCTGACTGGGCTGCTCCGGAGGCGCCCATCCCCCATCATCCATGACAAAACTCTGCTGTGCCACCGGCGGTTGAGAAATTCCACTCGGCTTGGGCGACTGAGACGCGACAACCACCTCGTCCATAACAAACCCTTGCAGCGGCTGCGAAGGCGGCCTCTGCGCCGGTGAAGAAGCCTTGAGTGGAGGCGTGGGCTGAAAACTATCCGCTGCAGGAGGCGCATCACTGCTCTTCTCCTCTTTCACCTCACCATTCTCTTCCTTCTTCGCCCCAAACATCTCCTCATCATCAACTTCCTCCCCCCCAGTACCGAAATGCTCCCAATCCGACGGCCCGCCCGCACCTAGCGCACTGAACGCCGAAGCGGGACCCGGCTTGCTAACCGGGGGGGGAACTGCAACTGCCCGTTTCTGTTGTTGCTCTTGCAAAGAGGGGGCTGGAGAACTTGGTTTGGCTGTAGCTTGCGCATGCTGATTTCGAATCGCTCCCATCGCTATGGAGCTTACGGATCCGGTGCGCGTGTTGTGCCCAGAGGCGAAGGACATGCTTTGGCGGTTTTGGATAGGGGAGACGGGTTGACTGGGGGGACTGGATTGATTAAGGAAGGAGGGTGGTGTGGTGGAGTTGTGTCCGAGGGGTTTGGGGGCTTGGATGTCGGATATACTTGGTGTGTGCTGGTGTTGGTGATTAAGTGCTGGGTTTGGGGGTTGCGCCCACGCTTGTGGTTGTACGCTTTGGGGAGGTTGGATGGGGTGCTGTCCGTATGTCTGATCCACGGGTTGAGTCTGTTGCCATTGTCCGGCTGGCTGATGCATCTGCTGAATTGACTGTTGTGGTGCATACTGTTGTTGCGGTTGTTCTGGTTGCTGTATTTGCCCTTGAACAAGCCCACCATTCCCGACCTGCTGTTGCAAAGGCTGTCCCGGCTGCTGAAATTGTCCCGGCTGCTGGAATTGATTCTGGACTGGCTGTCCATATGCTTGTTGCTGAGGTATAGCCGGAGCCTGTTGCTGACCCACACTCATCCCCATCCCCATCCCTTGTCCTCCCTGCCCCGGATAACTCCCAGGATTACTCCCAGGATCACTCATTGGCGTATACCTCCACTTCTTCCCACCCTGTAACGGCGCATGAGTAGCGTGCTGCCAGGCAGGCAAATCCGGGGGTGGGGGGAGATACACTCCCGGCATGGGGTTCGTGTTTGCAGGCATGTACGATGTGACGCCCTGGCCGCTAAGAGAGGGTGCGACGTATGCGGGGTGTTGCTCGTTGGGAGTGAGGACTCCGGCTGGTGGCGGTTGTTGGGGAGTAGCTGAGGAGGGTGTTGTATAGGTGCTTGGAGTCTGAGTGGGGAGGGAGGTAGGTGGAAAGTAGGAGGCGACGGGTGTCTGGGGCGCATGCGCTGCGGGAGTGTTGTATGCTTGTTGTTGTGGGACTTGAGCTGGATATCCAGGGTGTTGCTGTTGTTGCTGTGGATAACCTCCTTGGTGCTGCTGTTGAGCCTGCACTGCCTGCACCGTCGCTGCAAAACCTGGTGGTTTCGGCGGCGGAACAGGAGGTTGCTCCTGTTGCTGGGTCGGCTGCTGTCCATATCCGGGTGCAGCTCCATACGCCCCCGTATTATAACCACCTCCAGCTCCTACACCTTGTTGACCGGGCTGTCCCCAATTCCCTGGTGTAGGTGTAGCTGCTGGATTCACGTACGGCGGCGGGATGGGTTGAGCGGGCTGAGGGGGATATGTCTGCTGTGCTGGCTGCGTGCCATATACACTCTGTTGAGCCTGTGGCGCCTGATGCCCATATCCATATTGCTGTGTCTGTGCCCCTTGACTCCCATATTGGTACTGCGTCCCCTGTGTCTGTGTTGGCGGCGCCCACGGCGAGTTCGTCGTCGGAGGTACCGTTTGGTAGCCTTCAGAATACCGTATTAGCTTTCAGACCTTCTGAGAAAGGGGTGACGGATACGTTACCTCCCGTGCCGTATGGAGGAGCTTGGCCAGCTTGGTTGGAGAGATTAACGCTGCCTGGTCGTTGCATGATGTCTGCTTGGTGTAGATGTATGGGGGCGGCGTATCTCGGCGTTGGTCCGGTCGCCGTGAGTTTCTAGAATGAATAAATGGGTATAATATCGAGATTCCGGCGTCGCGCAAGCATTAAAGATCGGGATATGCAGCCTGTCGGTCGTATCGAGGGAGCTCTGTCCGCGGGGTGCACTTGAAGCTATGTCTTTCTTTCCAGCTTTATGGAGGGTCACGTAGACCACACCCGCATAGTCATACGTCGCGGAACCCAACAATACCACCTCCTTCGAAGGGCCTTATGTGACAAGGGAAGGAGAAGAACTCAACGCCATATCGTGGCTCCAGCCTTGTGAGGCTGAGCAGTCTCTCGTATCCGAGGAGCTGGCATCTCCCAAAGCGGAAAAGAGGCGCGGGGGTGACACGCGGACGCACCCTGGTCCCGCTTATGATCGCCCGATTAAGCGTGGGTATGGGGTCCCTTGCTGCTTAAGATCTTTCGGGAGGTGGGAATTTGACGACATGCAATTCATGAATTTGTCGATGAAGAGGTCCTGTTTCGGAAGTTTTCTCGGTGGATTTTATCGAAAGACTGACAGGTACCGAAGGGGCTCGATTTGTATTGGGCGTTGAATTGCACTAATCCTTGCTAGCCTTGAGTACCATATGCATTTAAGTATCGTCACGTTCATTCCCTTGTCCAGTCGTGTTTCGTATAAAAATGGGATTCATTCGATCTGTCTAATAGTCCTTCGCTGGTCTATAAAGACAGATAATCCCAGCCCAGTTCACAAACACTGTAGCCGAAGGCCAAAGTAACCATAGTACTTCACCCAAAACTACAGCCGATATGCATTCCCAAACATGCCCGTGACCTAAAGAAAAACATTCCTATCCACCACATCCATCACCGTAACCAATTCCAAGATGCCCGGGTACTCACTTAGTTAGAACCGCATGTATACCACTTCACGCCCTCCCCACCACCAATGGGTTGGCGCTCATCGCCAACGAGCCAGTACGCCAGGCTGTCGGGCTGGATGCACCCTGGGACACTGCGGATGCGATTAGCAAATACTAAAAGAAAGAGGAAGTCAGGCATATACTTACTTCTTGAAGAACAGACAAGTGCAGCCCTTGCCAACAACGACGGCACCATCGATGATGCGGAGGTGCTCGCGACACGTGTAATCACCGACGAGGGGAAAGGCATTGCCGTCGGACTGCTGAATAATGCCGCAGCCACGGATGATTGCGGAGTCGGAGGCAAGGACGGCAGCCTTGGTAGCGGCCTCGATGGCCTTGATGTTGGTGACATCCGGGTCGAGGTGGAAAGCCGAATTGGCGGGGGTGCTGACATTCTTGCCGCCGAAGAAGTCCTTGTACTCGGACACGAAGTTAGGGGGGAGGTTGAGGCCGGAAGGAAAGTCTTTGGGTGAGGACACTGCTACCGCAGTTGCAGTGCCAATGAAGACGACGATGCCGTAGAAACGCATTGTGAAGTTGTCCAGGTAGGTATCGAAAATCGAAAGTATAAAGTCGCTGAAAGGGGTTGCTTGGTTGCCAGAAGATGTTGTCAAGTTGCTGTTGAACTTCAAATTCGAGGGGAAAGTTGTATATTTATATATGATTCCAGAGACGAGAGCCCCGCGCGTCACGAGGCTTTCCCCTGGCGGCTCCGCCTTGTGAAAGGCACGGAGATGACGTAGGAGGTCATTCTAATATGTTTCGAATCCGTCCAGACGACCTGGGAACTGTCCATGGCCTGGCAGTGACGTAGGCTGTCGGGACAGCATACTCCAATTCGCCCAATCACCAAGGCTGTTCGAAAGAAGAGGATAGTTAAGGAACGAAGGAAGGAGCAGAGAAGAGATGAACTGATGAATCTCTCTGGGGTCCCAGATGTTATCTACATGTAGACTACTGCAGTAATGCAAACGCAAACAATAAAGAGGTTATTAGATCTATAACAATCTAACTGTGCATGTGATGAAAGCTGGAGAGAAAAGACTAACAGATAGCAGCGGTATTCAGCTGAAGGTGAGAGATTCGGTTGGGAAAAGGCTCCTGTTCAAGTGTTTTGGGGCGGCACTGTTGAAGACGGATTCACACACATGGGAAACCGGTCATGTTTGATTCACAGTCATGGATGGGAAGAGGATGTTTTATTTTAATCTTCCTGACGGCCTAAGGTTGACCTTCGAGAAGTAGAAAAGCCCCGTTCCCATACCGAAAACCCATAGCCCGTGAAGAGAAATCCGAACCATTGCCCTTAGAAACCGAAGCCCACCCCTCCAATCCAATCCACCACACCCGAAAGAATCCGCTCATCCTACATCCCAAGCCCAACCCCTATCCCAATGCTTCGACGCAACCGCATATCGTCGAGTCCTACCTCACTTCCCATATACGTGGGCGCACCAATACCACTCCGACATCCACTCACCATCGATTCGCCGACGGATGGGCCCATCCACCCACATGAAAGCTGATGCGGGCAAGCAATACGGCGCACTGCATACCGCCGTATTAGAACAAACGCAACAAAGGAACGCAACTATATGCAGAAATAAGAAAACAGGAGAGGTACGGTACTTACAGCCTATAGAATATGCAAGTGCACCCACTGTCAATGATGACGGAGCCGGTGATGGGGCGAGGGCTTTCCTGGCACGTGCCATCGCCAATGAGGTCGTAGTAGATGCCATCGTCCATTCGAAGGAGGCCGCAGCTTCCATAGGTAGAGGATGTAGCGGGCTGGGCAAGGACATCAAAGTCGGTCATGTTGGAGTTCGGGTTGGGTACATTGACTGCATTCGTCGTGGCAATGTCGGTCGCTGAAGCCGGCAAGGTGAGAGAGGACCTGGCCTTCTGGTCGTTAGCCGAGGGTAGAGCCACAGCAATCACGGCGGTGATTGTGGGCAGGAGAGTGATTTTGGACAGGAGAGAGACAAGATGCATGTTAGGTACTGTCTGGTGGACTGTAAAAAGGTTGATGGAAGGAAGTAGGTGTTGAAGCTGTTCTGAAAATTGGAGAAATTCTCTGATGTGGATGTGGCGGTTGTATCGTATAGAAAACCCGGGCGGAAGAACAGTTCTAAGATTTTGTTTGTGGTCACATTCACTAGCACATGATTAACAAGCGGTATCAGCCTTGGCAAGGCATCCTCGTTGCCCCGGCGGCCACTTTTACCTCCGTAACCTGTTGAAGCTGTCCAGATGTTAAAAATCTCCAAACTAACGGGCCAGAAGCGGTAATTCCGATGTCAATGTGAGGGTATCCCGGGTGACATTCTTGACATTTTATCTGCAGATAGAAAGGTTTATATATGCCGCTGTACCTTATAGCCTAAGACGAACCCCTAGGGCCTAGACACCCCTATCTATCAAATAATATACACAAGGATCTATTGGGATGGATAAAGCGAACGCTAGGTGAGGTCGAATGTAGGAGAAAGAATCCTGGGGCCATGGTTAGCCAGGAGCATTGCGACAATCTAGCAAGAGAGACCTACAGAAGAACGAGCTGCCTGCTGACAGGATAAGTCAGGCAGTTCGATACATTGGGATTACTAAATCAATGTACGCTGTTTTCACCTCCTTGGGATACTAGAAGCACAAGATCCTTTATTGTACAGACTCATCATACTTGAAGTGAAATGTACTAGGTACGCAGCGGAAGAGTACGAAGTGTACGTGGCGTTCTATTCGCCGTGTGTCAAGATGAAGTCAGCAATGACAGCGAGTATTGCGAACAAGGAGGCAAGCACCGCATACGGAACGTAAGGCCGTGTACCAAGTGCTCGCCTTAGACGTCGGGCCCCATCTTTGATGACCGCTCCGAGAAAATTGTAGTTTGTTCGGTCTCTCATCTTCGCCATCGCGCAAGCCTCCGACCCTAGATCACCAAAGTCCCATTTTGGGTACGGAAAATTCAACGTCCAAAGCGATAGGTCTCCAGCCTCTCCTTCTCTTGGTGCATTCATGACGACTACGCGATGTTGTTGTTCGTGATGATGGAGATCGACGTCCTGCTCCCGACGCGAGCTGGTTGCTTTTCCTGAATCATAGCATTCTTTTGCATCATCCACATATCCCATGGTGCGAAGGACATCAGCTAGGTCGCAGAAGCAATTCCGAGTTTTGGAGTGCTCACTACCTAGCAGGGTTTCGTAACCCTGGATCACGCGTCGATAAAGCATCACGGCCTGTGGGTAGTTACCCGCGAGGGCGAGAAGGCGCGCCTTGTTGGACTTGATGTCGAGAGCTATGCAAACCTGAGAACCGTACGTGGCTTCTGCGCGTTCTGATGCGTCTTGGAAAATCTGGTTTGCGTCTTCTAGCATGTTTTGTTGCATGAGTATTTCTCCACGGCGATTGAGTAGGCTAATGACATCAGCATGATTGGGGCCGCAAACTTTTGTGTAGCCTTTCTCGAGCGCTTGAAAGATTTGTAAGGCGGTCTTCCAGTCGCCTTGTAACGTCAAGAGAGTGCCAATAAGTCCTGAGGTAGTCCATCTCGAGAAGATATCTGTAATTTGAGACTTCTGGATTGCCATAAGCACTCGCAAGAGGTACTCGGCTCTGTCCAGGCTTCTCGTATAAAGATAGAGATGCACAAGTCCGATTATGGTATTCAAAGTGTAAGGAGCGGAACAGCCCATGATCCTGATCTGCGCTTGGAGAGACTCCAGATACAGAAGTTCAGAATCTTGTTCGCGGTCTCGTCGTGCAAAAAAGGAGGCAATTACTGGCTGATGCCTTTGAAGTACTTCGTCAAACGCCTCATTCTTGTCACTGGAGCGGTGCCGGTCTTTTCGAACTGTGAGGCACAGGTCGATATGTGCCAGAACGTGCTCACGCTCCAATAATGGGAGTTTATCCCATTCATTAAGGGCTAGAAAAGCCGCAACGATGGAGATGGTGCCTGACACATAGTCGTATGACCTGTGCTGTGTTCTTGTACGGCAACATTGCTGGCTATTGTCAGCTCAAGTCGAAATCGGGAGAGTAGAGAAATCTTCCCCTAGTCTCAACTGCAAGTACGTACGCTAACAAGACGATGTATAGTGAATGTCGTTCCTGGTCCGTCCTCTGGCGCTATCACCACCATGGAACACATTGCCAACTTCATCACCGCTTCTTGAAATCGTAAATTATCCCAGCGGCCTTGCTCAAGAAACAAGTGAAAAAACCCAGGTAGTTGCTCTTTCGAATTCTGACAATAGATATAGCGGCTTTTGAAAAGTTCCTCAGTGATTCCAGAGCCATCCATGTATGAGCACTGGTACAAGAATTCTTTGAGCAGATTGCCATCTTCACCATCTTTTAAAGTGGCTATTACCCTTCCCAGCAGAGCCTCGAACGACCAAAACGGCCGTTTGCGGGACGACTCGAGAATCTCCGTCGCGGAGAGGTGTTTCAGCGTTATTAAACTGATGACATGTTGGATGCCCAATGGGAGGTATCCAAGCTCGCGAACGATCTCCCGCACGGCTTGCTCGTTGGCTTTGTCTGGGGGACAGTAGCTCTTGAGAACCCATTCTTCCGCTTCGGATGGGTGCAATCCGCCCATTGGGTAAATGATATCACAAGGCGGTTGCCGGTCCCTGCTGGTAACCAGAACCACATCTCGCTGTGGCCTTTCAGTGAGGACTGAATTGAGAGATTGCAATAGTGGATCATGAAGAAGCATTTGAGGATCGTCCAGGCCGTCGAAAAGGAGGATGCACGGACTCTGCCTAGTTTTGAGCCAACCCGCAAGAAATTGGAGCCTTTCCTCTGTGCTTGTAAATGTTAGGCGGCCTTTGGTGAGCGTTTCTGTGCACGCTTCCACACTTCGTACTATATCCTCTTGCCTCCTCCAGCATCGAATATATAACATGGTTCCATAATCCTTTCTTGATCGACGGCAATACTCCAACGCAATCTGCGTCTTCCCTA
Organism: Westerdykella sp. P71; assembly: GCA_019022765.1. Classification (NCBI taxonomy): domain Eukaryota; kingdom Fungi; phylum Ascomycota; class Dothideomycetes; order Pleosporales; family Sporormiaceae; genus Westerdykella; species Westerdykella sp. P71. Next base: position 1,886 of record JAFHBW010000117.1, on the reverse strand, counting down.
TTCCAGGAGGTCCGGTAAAGGCGACGCTAATGCGCGATGCTGTGCAAGCATCGATAACGCCGTTAACAGTGTCGAGAAGGTCCCTTTGTCCTGTAAAAGTGGGAACTGGGGATGGAATGTTACAAAAGCTTGTTTCGACAATGACGCCACTTTCACGGGCTTTCTGTTCTTCCAATGCTTGAACTTTTCGATTCTCGAGTGTTGCCGTGTAGACGCTCGCATGGAATAAGATGGACTGGGTGTATCCGGCGAGCAGGGAATCTTGTTCCTTGATCTTTTTCTCGGTCCTTGCAAACCGCAGAGCTCTTCTCCCCCGCTCGATTCGCGATGCCTTCATATCGACGACCACAGACTCGACAAGGCTTTCCAGCTTGGCAAGTTGTTTCTGGTAGCCTTGAAGGACTTCTTCAAGCTTCTTCCCGCTGTGCTCTTCAAACTTCAGATCTTTTATCTTTTCCATGTCGTATTTGTTGAGATCGAGTCGTGCAGCCAATGTCCGGAGGTAATCATTTTGTTCCAGCTGACGGAGGCGGCTGCAGACCTTGCCCAAAGAATCGACAAGAGTGATGACAGAAGCTGCGACACTCACAACAACAATTAACTCCGCGCCGGACATATTGTGATAAATCTTGTCGGAGTCAGCGATAACACTACTCTTCGTTGAGGGATGGGAACCTAGTGTACGTGTGGCGGAGTTGAAATGGCCTGAGCGCCCAAGTTAAACGTGGCACAGTGCATGCATGCCTCGTAAGATTGACGGCGACGGCAACGACGACGATGAGGCGCGCCTATGGCTGCTTGTCGCATCGCCTGACATCGTCGCGAGGCTGCGTCCGTTTATGAGAACCAATCAGGAGCTGTAGCCATGGGTAGCCAGAAACATGAAAAGATCCCTCAGGCTGAAACCCGTATACGTATCTCCTCGTACCTAGTCTGAAGAACACTCAAGCTGCTATCTAACTCCACCTGTTTATAATCGCAATCTACAGTATAAGAAAATGCCAGTAAAATTGAATAAGATATTAGTCGCTAGAAGCCACACTCTTGATGATAGCAGATTGGAAAGAACGCAAAACGTAAGGACCATTGTCCACGTTCTTTCTATTAATTTTCCAACCCAAAGTCAACGATGTATCGTCATTCGAGACACAGAGCCAGCCACAGCGGCCATCGGCGCTCGCTTCTAAGTCGGATCCGTATGGAAGGCTGGAAGTCTGCATGCCGAGTTTCACTAACGAGTACCCGCTCTGGAGCAGGATGGGTATCGCATTATATACAAATAGAGGCTCCAGGATTGGAAGGTTGCTACACAGAAGAGCAGATGACACTGAGAGTGCAGACTAGAAAGGTCCCTCATATGCAATGACTGCCATGATCGCGTTAGCGTCAGGGTTGGTAGACATCTACTGAGGACGCCAGGTGGGAATGGGATTGCATGTGCTGACGAACTTCTGGATTTTTCTGCCGCGAGCTTAACATCAGCCGCTAGATTAGCCGCTCCGGTATCAAGGCAAGCGTGAAATCTAACCATTTAAGCGATAGCTATAGGTTAGTCGATACAAGCGGCAGACTGCGTACTTAGGACCCTGCTCCCTTCCGCCGCCGAAACTCGCACGTAGTGCAGTGTATAGTCTAACAAGAACCAAATCTTTACCTAGACGGAGTCCTACAGCTAGAGTGAGCAACAGTTCCGCTCCGTCCGTCCAATTTGGGCAAGATTTCCCGCTCTCCCTTCTCTCCCTGCTCTATCGAAGATGAACCCTAAATGTGAAACTGGGATATAGAGGTTGTAAGCAGGATGGAGGCACTAGGTGGTAGGTATTGTAAGGTAGATGTATTGTATGTGTGTAAAATGATGTGTGTATGTTGTGTGAGGTATAAGTACA